>JARHVA010004444.1:1482500-1562518 GCA_037957365.1 Torreya grandis | reverse complement strand
TAGCTGAGGTTCTTAAAATTCCCAAGGTAAGTGGGAAAGACTACAATGTAATGGATCTTAGTCCCCAAGATCAACTCTAGCTAGTGAATGTTGGAAAGACTTGTACTAATATTGAGAATAAGAAGGCCAAAGAGTTATTAACCAAGAATAAGTATGTCATAGCTTGGTCATATGATGACTTAAAAATATTTTCTCCAAGGATCATCACCCATACTATACCCCTTAAATAAAGTTTCAAGCCCTTCAGGCAAAAGTAGAGACCTATGAACCCTATCCTAGAAGTAATGATCTTTAAAGAGCTCAATATATTGCAAGATGTTAGGATAGTCTTCCCCATCAATAATTCTACTTGGGTGGCTAATTTGGTGCTAGTCAGAAAGAAGAATGGTGATATTAGATTCTATATTGAATTTAGGAACTTAAATAAAACATCTAAGAATGATAACTATCCTCTTCCTTCTCTTCACGAAATTATACAATTTGTTTTAGATTCAGTCATGATGTCTTTTTTATGGTTTTTCAAGTTATAACCAAGTGTTGGTTGACAAAGAAGATAGGATGAAGATAGCTTTCACCACCAAGTGGGGAACCTTTACATATAAGAGGATTCCTTCTGAAATAATAGATGTAGGAGCTAACTTTTAAAGGGACATGAGCCATGCCTTCCAAGGTCTGATAGGTAAGTGCATCATTTTATAAATGGATGATCTAATAGTTTTTTCTAAAAATAGGGAAGATCACTTTATGCACTTACAACAAGTTTTTGAGAGATGTAGAGTTATGGAATCTTCTTAAAACCCAAGAAAAGTATCTTTGTGTGACTAAAGCCAAATTTTTAGGTCATGTCATGACTAAGGATTGGATCTCTATAGATCTTGAAAGAGTAGAATCCATATCTAAAATAGAGCCTCCAAATAGTAGAAAAGAGCTAAAGTCATTCTTTGGTAAAACAAATTTTGTAAGACTATTAATTTCTAGATTTGCAGAGATTATCAAGCCATTAAATGACATTATAAATAAGGATTCTAAGGTCTCATGGAATGAATAATCTATGAAGGCATTCAATGATATCAAGGAATCCATTATCCAAGCTCCAATCCTGATAAGTCCTAACTTTTCAAAGGACCTTTATCTCTATTTTTTTTGCATCTGACCATACTATGCCTATAGTTTTAACTCAAATTCAATGGATGTAATCACCCAATAGATTTTATGAGTAATAACATCAAAAATGTTGAATTAAACTATTCATTTATTGATAAACAATCATATGTGTTAGTTAAAGTAGTGAAAAAATTCAAGCACTATATCCTTAGGAATAAGGTGCATGTTATTCTACTTGATCTTGCCACCAAACTTATTCTAAGATAGAATGAGCTAGGAGAATGCACAGGTAAGTGGATGTCATTTTTACAAGAATATGGCATAGAAATGAAAATGTCAAAATTGGTAAGGTGTCAAAGCTTGATACAAAATGATTTCTAATACCAACCCTAAGCTAAGTATCATGCAAGTGGATCAATAGAACTTTCAAGTTAGTGAGTGGTATGATTCCATAATTCATTTACTAATCAATGATACATGTCTTATAGGACTAATAAGGGATCAAAATATGACTCTAAGGCTCAATTCAACTCATTATTTGATCAAAGATGGGGTCTTTTATAGGAATAACTTTGAAAGGCTCTACCTGAGGTGTGTCTCAAAAGAGGAAGTTATCCAAATCATTAGCACCTTTCATGATAAGTTTTATAATGGACACCCATTAGGGAAGACTATTTCACATAATATCCTTAGAGATAGATATTATTAGCCAACTATATTCAAGGATACTCCCAAACATGTGAGGGAATACCACTCTTACTAGATTTTTAACACCAAGGAGCCTAAGGTAATAATGTCTTCACAACCAATTATAGTTGATAAACCATTTACATAATAGGGGTTAGACTTTGTAGGGGTAATTAACCCTAAATCATCTAAAGGTCATAAATTTATCTTGACTACCACAAATTATTACACAAGGTGTGCTGAAGTTGTAGCCACCAAACAATGTTAGATGGAGGAAGTGATCAGTTTCTTGGAAGAGAACATTTATACTAGATTTAAAACTCTAGTCTCTCTAGTGTGTGATAATGGTTCTACATTTACATCCATATATATGAATGAATAGGCTTATGATAATGGCATTTGTCTAAATTTTTCATCTATCCATTATCCCCAAGGAAATGGAGTCTTTGAATCTACCAATAAGAACCTAATAAAAACAATCAAAAAGTCTATTGAAAATAAGCCCAAGACTTGGCATAAATGTCTCAAGTATGAATTATGGGTAGATAAAATAAGGATTAAACAAGCCTTAAAGTCATCACCATTTTTTTGGGTGTATGATGAAGAACCAATCTTCCCTATCACTCTCAAGTTTCCCATGTACAAATTCATGCAAGAATATATGGAGGAAAGTTAAGTGCTTGTAAATTCAAGATTGATAGACATCATTTAGATGGAAGATGCAAGGGAGAAAGCCTCTGCTGATTTTAGTAGGCATCAGGCTACATTGAAAATATGGTTTGATAAAATATCAAAGATCAAGGTGTTTAGACAAGAAGACCTAGTCCTCTTTTAGGACAAAGCATCTGAGCCTAAGGGCAAGCATGACAAACACGCCTTTGTGGATTGGTCCATATTAGATTGTAGAAACACTAGGGAATAACACCTTCAAGCTCAAATATCTATAAGGAGTAGATTTTACCTTGCCTACCAATGGACAATACCTCAAGCATTACTTCTTTGTTGCTCCTCCTAAGGTCTTTATGGAGTAAACTGTAAGATGGTTAAGCTTAGTGTAGATAGGATAGTTTATTTTAGTATTTTTCCTTCCTATCCCTTATTTGTATCTAATCATGTGTATATTTGTTTATTTCTTCTTTTATTTCCTATTTTGCTTCTTTTTGTTGTGTGTTTATTTCTTTTTTCTTGGTTCCTTTTCTAATAAGTCCTTTTGGACAACCCTGAGCTCAAAGTTTTAGTTTACTTAAATTCCAAATCCAAGAATGTGGGTATTAGATCTAAAATATGAGCCTAATGTTGAGATTTGAAGGAAATGGTAAATATTGATGAATGGGTTAATTATTTTTTTGAAAACTTAAACATTGTCTTGGCCTAAGTTTGGTTTTAAGTAGATTTATACTTGTAGGATAAAATATTAAATTTTTACTACACATTCATGCTTTCACTTAATAAACATCCTTACCTAGTACAATGGTTATAGCCATAGGTGAGTTTTTGAGGATCAAACACTTGACTGAATCCTTAAACCTAGCTACCCTAGTTCCCAACCTTGTTGAAAGCATAAAAGTTATAAAAATATAGAAAATGAGAATGCAATGCAAAATCAAAATCTTTCAACCATATGTGATTCTGGTAATCTCTATTGAGGCTATGGATGCCTGGTTGGTAGTGGAACAAGGCCATGAGTGGATCCAAAGGCATATTTATTAAGGCTATGGATGTCTGGCTAGTAGCAAGTCAATTCCTAAGCCTTCCTTAAACTAGAAGCATGGTACTTAACGAATATCTAAGCATGCTCTAAATTAGTGTTAATGATTAAAGATATTAAACCTAAAAGTTGTCCCCTAAACCCCATGGAAAATAGTAAGTGGAATCAAAGAATACACACAATATGGTTATTTCTTAATGTTTGATCCCAAATCTATGAGTGCAAGGTTTGTTTCAATCATAAATTGATCTAGATAATGGCATGGACAAATAGAGTGGATGATTTAATTATTTGTCTAAACTAGAGTCTCTATGTTCTAACATATTGTTATGTTTCCCCTAGAATTTGCCATTAATTAAGGTCAACATACTCTTATTTTTGAAAATTAGGATCTTGAGATATTTTAAATATTATTAGAATTTAAAGATCATCTACTTTTGATAATAATATCTTACTATGTTATGTTTTACTTCAAGCTTGCCTAACATTGTTAATGATTGATCTTCATGTCCTCAAGTTTCAAGTTTCATGGAGCCCTTGGTGGTATATTCATGTTCTAAAATGCTGGAATAAACCCTTGGTTCAAAGTTTAAATTTGAATTTGGTGGGAGCAAATTGGCAAGAATAATTTAAAACTTGTTTTAAACTTAAGCCATATTTTTTATAAGGCTTCGTCATGTTTTCAAACACAACCAAACCTTAACCTAAAAACTATATGTTTTGATCCTTCTTTATTTTTCCCTTTTTATTTCCTATATCCCCAATAGGGTTTAATATTATGATGGCAGGGTCCTCTTTAATTTCTAACATGGTCCAACTTTATGCTAAGGGTCCCTTTTGATTTTTTTAGCATAATTCCTTTTATAAGCATGATCCTCTTTGTTCTAGATATAGCCTAAAGCCTTAACCCTAAGGCCCTATTTGTGTTTATTGACATGAACAAGACCTTAGTATTAATGTTTTACCTAGGTTTTTATCTCCCAAGCGTAATATTCATGTTTGTAGGATCCTCTTATGTTTTAATCACGGTTCCCTTGACTATTTCCTACTTAGTCTAAATTTTTAATACTAAGGCCCCATCATAGTTATTAGCATGAATAGAACCTTAGCCTAAACACTTTAGCATAAGTTCACATTTAGTCCTAAGTTATAAATTTCCTTGTATTTTATAGATCTAACAACCCATGCTTCATCATGGGGCATGATCCAATAGAGCAAAGAAGGCCTAGGTTTTAACTTTAAAAACATATAACTTATAGATCTAATGATTCATGCTTCCTCATGGCCTTTCGATTGGATGACATGAAGAAATATCAACAAATTTAAGTACTTAGTCCTTTTAACCAATCATGTTAGAGTACTTGAATCATGATCAATAGTTACTTATTCATCATAGACTAAAGATCAAATAAAGTAGAGACATCATTAAAAATTCAAAATCCCAGAAGCTCCATGGAATCACCACATGGAACTCTTACATTCGAATATTAAAAGAAAAGGGTCCCACATATTAGAAGGGACCAATCATGAACAAACTCCTAGATCAAAATCAAATGCCTCTTACTTCATTGTGACTCTTGATATAATGAAATGAATTATGTTTGAGATCCTAGGAGACCCTATGAAGGTGCTAAGTGGCACTCTCACATTGAGACACAAGATTTTGAAAAGATTGAAATTGATGTTTTCACAACCATAATTTGACATTTTTTAGGACATATTTGATATCTATATGACCATCAACATTAAGTCCATCAAACTAGAAGCTTCACTAGCTTAAATTTGACATTACGACTATCATTTGACATCTGTGAGGACATATTTGACATATTTGAGACCATCAAATTTAAACTAATGAATTATTTTGCTCAAAACCAAGATGGAATCCAAAATGATGATTAAAAAACCATAAATTACTTTGCAAATAATTGGAAGCATTCATAGGATGATCAAATTCTTGAAATCTTTAAACTACAATTGTTTGAAATAGTCTCATAGTCTAAATATATGCAAAAATGAACTTAGTATAAGTCTATATCTTAAGGTCCCCATAGCATTTGTTTGAATACTGTGAACCTTAGGCTAGAGACTCATATGAAATCTTATTTTAAAAAGGGTCTTTGCAACATGAAACTTGGCCCAAATGATGTTAACCAAAGGTTTTTATTATGTTTATTCATACAATAAATCTCTATGTCAAAATTTGGCATTTGATCCTTATATCATTTTAACCCCTTTAGACATGTTCTAAGAGCTTAACATAAGTATTTTATCTCAAATTATATGTTGTGTTTATTAAACACAATGTAAACTTTGGCTTAAAATATTTAGCCATGGTCACCTTTGTATGAATATCAAAAGACTTAGGCATGAACACTTTATCCTAAAGTTTATTTTGTCTTTGATAAACATGGGATAAACCTTAGCATAAGGTTTTTAAACCTAAATCCCTACTTTAATAAAGTGCTAATTAAATATCATGCATCTTTGGAGATCTTATAGATCACACTTCATCATGAAAGGATAATTAAATGGTGTGAAGGCACCAATGACTTTTCAACAGAGCTATGAGAGCTGATAGACTTGATGAATGATAAACATGTGTTTAACATACAATTAAAAAAGGTTCCAGAGATTAGAAGGCCCATGAATGTGCTAAGTGGCACAACCATGGGAGTCAGTACAAAGGGAACCAATAAAAAATAAGATCCCATATCACAATTTATGGCTAGTGATTCAAAAGGCATTTATGAAAAATGTTGTGAAAGGTTCCAGATTAATGCCACATAATCACCAGACAAGCAAAAAGTGACAAAAAAAATTTTTTATGTGCCTAATAATGTAAACATATAAAGGCAAAGGTCCAAATCAAATCTGAAGCATGCATGAGCCAAACTCCAAATGAGATACCACCATTAAAGCTTCGAAGCCCTAAATTTACATAACAAGACCCTAGGTAAACTTAAATTAATTACAAAGAATTTAGGATAAGTTTAATTGTGTTTTTCGCATGAGAGAGCTAACTAGAGACCATTTGTAGTCCAATTTTGAAAGTTTGTAAGCACATAACCCTTGATAGCTTGGAGGCAATAATTTAGAGATGAGATAGAATTGTACCTATCTACAGATAATAAAAGAAGGGTTTTCAAAGATACTGAGCTGGATGTCATAGCCCTAAACAATGGCATTAAGAATTGGTCTGAGTTTTTCTAGACCATAGAGGAGATGAAACCATCACTAAAAAAGAACAAAGGATTACTATAATTAATAGGAGATATTATGACCCAGTCGTAGTTCAAATAGTCGACCTCCACTGTGCTACTACTAGACTAGAGGTACTTCATTGACGTCTTTTATCTAGTTTTTATTAATTATAGAATTGATAATGATTGGATTATCCTTAAGATAATCTCTATGAGATTTTATTACATTACCCCATTAGCCTTTGAGAGGTATTATAAATTTATAAAACCCCATGTGGACCTACCCACAATAAAATGATGGACTAGTGAGAATGACCTAGATACCATTCTCAAGCCATGGTTATTCTAAGGGAACCATGTGTTCCATGACTTTGAGGGAAGAATCATAATTATCTAGTTTAGGGATGGAATTAGAGTAATCATGACCCTATTAAATAGAATATCTAGAGCCCCTGTAACTGCATATGTCAATAAGAGTTGGGTATCTTATGTCTAATTTATGGTAGAGAAAGAGATCATTCCTCCAATAGGGGATATCATTAGTGTCTTCCTAAGAAAATAATTTACTACCATCAAAAGGAAGACAAGAAAACAATTTTTCATGATGTCTTATCTGTTAGATGCCCTACTAGCTTCTACCAAGGTCCCTAACATCAAGAATTAGTCTTCATAGGGCAGAGCCATAATTTCCCACCATTACTCAAAGTTACAATCTTAAAGTATAGACACCACATGAAATACATATGTGACTATGTATATCCCATATTGGTGGAAGCCATCATAGGGATTCATATGCCCAAGATTCCCCCTTTGATCAAGAATTATGTGGAGCTAATGGGAGACGTCTAGTTTTACCTAGATTACAGTGTTATCATATTGAGGGAATTCTAACCCAGCCATACAAGTTACCTATCTGTGTTCCTCCCAAGTTGGCAAAACAAGAAATTGTATCCTTGATCCTTTATGGTGTTGATGGGGTCTATAAGGAGAAAATAAAATGCCTCCTCCATCCCTTTCCTTTGATAATTGGAAGAAAAATTCTATAGGATTGGAAGTAGGTCAATACCATGTCTAGGCATAAGGACTCTTTTGTATTTCAATTAGATGATCTCAAGCAATGGGATCTAAATAATGTAGTGGGAAACCATTTAAAGAGTAAACAGATATCCAAGCCAATATATTAGCACCAACTAGGACCTCATGACACCTTGTACATAAAGGCTATCAATTTTGAATAAGTACTGGCCATATTTAAGAAAATCAACCTCAAACTCATGCAAAGATTAACTAGTGATGAAAGGATAGGGGACATATGGCAGATGCATCCCATTCAACACAATATATTGCCTAGACCTTTGAGGCCACCCCAATAATAACCCTAAATAGAAGGATCACATCCCCCAACACATATTTTATAGTTAATTACTAAAGATAAGTTGGAGGAGAGACTTGGTCAAGGACCTTCATGCTCAGCTCTCCCTTAAAGGCCACCATCCCTAGCTGAGCATTTGGATATGATTACCCTTGAGCTTGACAAAATAGTAAAATATGCTTTCAAGGTCCTTACTAAAGCATATGGCTCTAAAGGATAAGAAACACAAGCTAAAGAAGCTTAGGTTCAAGTAGAGAAGGCTAAGGAAAATAAGGGGAATGAACTTACCCTAAACCTAGTCCTAGTGGCACAACTAAAGAAGAGGAAATCAAAACTAGAAATTGGCCCTATTGGATAGAAAAGGTCAAAGTTGACTCTCATGCACCCCGCAAGTGAGTTCAACTTATTTAGTGAGGATTTCCCCATTCTTGGACCAATCATCCCTGATTGGTTTGTCTATGGGAAGTTATAGAAGATCCCTTCCTACTCCCACTCATGGGCCTTGACCAAGGCTATCAACATTGATGTTACTGAGGATATCAAGCCATGGATAAGGGATTTGATCAAAGAATAGGAGGAAAGAATAATTATGACCACTAAAAGGCCACAAAGCAAATAGATGGATGCTTTAAGAGAATCAAGTAGCATAAGGGAAGAGGTTCTAGAACCTCCAAAATACATAGAGTCATCTACCACCGTGCAGTTTAATCTAGAGACAACTAGATTGAAAAGTGTAACAATAAGAAAGGCCATGGTGGGGATGGAGGAGTTCACATTCCAATAGTTTTAACCTTTTACAATTTTAACTCTAATTGGATGGAAACATCTTATTGAACAACTCATCCATGAGGAAGACATTGAGAGCCTAACTAAGGCTCATTCATCCCAAGTCAAAGCAAGAATAAGTAGAATGCAATAAAGGATTAAGAATTTGGAGAAAGAGTAAGATAATTTAGAGACCCAAGACATTTATCAGTTCCTAAGGCTATAATAAATATGTTTGAAGCTTCTTTTTTTTGATATTTTTAATTCGTTAAAATCAATAAAGTTAAGACAAGATGCATTGAGCCAACAAAGTGAGGTGGCTAAAGGACTGGTAATAGAGTGGTAAGATGTAGAGGCCAAAATAAGGGATATTATCATCATATTGATTAGGAATAAGATTATTAAGTTCAAAACCATTAGCCTAGAGCACCTAAATGTTATACTAGGGATCATGGTAGATAAGATCCAAAGCTTAAGTACTTGATTAACAGGGTTAGATAGGCTTCTAAGAGATGATGAAGAGCTGATTTCTAAAATTAAGTAGCTCCTTGGTGCCATGTTAGAAAATTCTACCAAGACTACAATCCTAGGGATTACTGATGATGTAGAATATAAACATAGATTCACTTTCGTGATGAATGAAGTAAAAGGCAAAATCCAAGGTAAATTAGGTAGTGACAATAGTAGAATTCTAGGCATGATCTTCACTATTGAAGAAAATATTATAGAAGCTAGAAGCATCAAATAAGCAATGGTAAGGGATGATAGAGACTTTTAGGACTTAACAAACCAAGAAGATGTCTCCCTCTTGAAACTAGTTGTGGACTTGGATCTTATCAAAGTACAACATTAAAGGGTTATAGAGCTTTTGTAGAAGCAAGAAAGGGACCCTTTGACAATGGGCCCACCTAATTATATTCATTTTTTGTAAAAGCATTGTAATATTTGAAATAGGAATATTATTTTGTAAAGACATATGCTAGTCTATTAGTATATTTGTCTCTAGGTCAGTATAATGTTGACAAGAAAATGTATTCTAGGACTTTTTGAAGAAGGATAATTGTCCTTATCTTTTATAAATTTTATATCTTATAACTAATCAGTACACTACCTAATATTTCTATAAAAGGCATCTATTACCATCTTGTAAAGGGGGATATTTTTTAGTAAAACTTGTATACTTAGAGTAATTAATACAATCAAATAATTCTCCAAAGATTATCCAAATTTTATCTATCAATTGTTAATATAGCTTTCTCCCAATTATTGATTTTGAAGCTTGAATTTGAATAGTTTTTTTGAATTCTAAATTTGCATTTGTGATACAAGGTTTCTAATTTGTGCTTATGCTAAATTATTTGAAGGATCTTGGTTTTACTTCATTTCATTTTTTCTATATTTATATGTGCTTATGCTAGTTGGGTTTAGTAATAATCATTTAAAGTAAAATCTAATTCTTACTTGTATAATTCCATATTATCCTTAGAAACTTGCATGGTATGTGGTAAGATCTGATATTTTTCAATTTTGCATCAAATATTGGTAAATGCAAGTTCTATTATAATTGAAAGTTTGTCATGATATTTGAGTTGAGGATCAACAATCACTTGTTTTCTTTTTTCCTTACCCTTCATTTTTACTTCTTTTTAAACTAGATCATTGTAGCTTAGAGTTCATTATAAATATCCATCTAAATTAATCTATAGTTTAAGTTTTGATCATAATTCACTAGCATTATTAAATATACTTATAATTTACAAATAATTGGACCATATTGGCTCCCAACCATCAAATATTATAAATTTTGTGGAACATTGATACATTAATCTATTGTTATTTCACCACAAGTGACATCAAGTTGCCACAACTTGTTACTCATGCTTTAAAATTCCTATAATTCTAAAATGATTAGTGTTATTAAACACTAATAACCCTTATGATACATTTAGAGGAATCAATAATTCCCTTCTAAAAATATAATGGTCCTAATTCTACTAATAATTTAGTCACTCCAAGATGCCCTAAATATGGAGCATTATGAAATTCCTTTATCAAAATATTTCTCAAATTTCCCTGTCAGGCATGTTGGTTGAATATTTTGTCGATCATCATACTAATAAACAAAATAGGTCTGATCAGCCAAAGTAGGAAGATTGGTCATCTAAATGTGTAGGTTTACCACATCAAAAGGGGACTAATCTCTCGTCTCATCAAGGGGAGGTTCCCTATAGATATGCTATATATATATATATAAATAGAAAATAATACTCAAGGGTAGGACAAACCATCCATCTCTCTTTTTTCAGAGATGATGCATGTGAATCAAAAGAGAAATCTCAAGGGAAATGACAGAAAGCACTCCTCTTCTTTCAGAAGAACTATTTAGCAAACCACAAGAATACTCCTAGTAGTAAATGCAAAGTGTAATCAAGGACGTAGTAACTAGCAAATTGAAATGTAGCACAAAGTCTTCACTTGAATTACTCAAGAGTGAGATACGAAGGACAATGAGGGTACAAAGTTGTCCCAAGGTCCTTTGCATAGAAATGAAAAGAAAACACACTGAAAGGCAATTATGGGGGCACAAAGTTTCTCCACATTTGACTTCAAGACATCTTCCTGACTACTTTCACTAATTTTGCTTGTTGAATTAAAGGAACAAAACATATATTAAGGAAAAAGACATAAGAACAGTTTCCCCAACAACAAAGATATCACAGCACAAAATCTGAAAAGTCACTTGCTTTCTTATTCCAATAACAAAATATGATTAACAATCTAAGCTCAAAGTCTCAATAATGCCTTTCAATTTGGTCAGAGTTTCATTTCTAATTGTCAAAAAGAGATATTTACAATAAAAGAGAGTCCCTTATATAGCCTCTTCAAGAAAGACTTAGGAACAATAACACATCATGTTGCATTGAAATTTGTTAAGAAGATAGGATTAAATTTAGGGGCATCTACCCATTTGCTTTTCTCAATGCAGAGAAATAAGTCACACTATTGAAAGTTTGCATCTTTCAATGTCCACCTGGTGATTTGATCCTTCTTCATCATTCCTCCTTTTCTAGTTAATTAAATCAGGTCCTTGATTCAATTTGATACTCTATTCCTTAATTGCTTCCTACTGATCTTGGCCTTAAAGCCTGTGAATGCATTCAAGTCTATAGATTACAAGGATCAACGACTATTTTATGAGCTTTGAAATTGATGTTCGTGCACCTGTCAATATGCTTTCAATGGCTAGTTTGTTGTTTTTGAATTCGACGTCTTCAGGTGTGTCACCCCTTGGTCCTTCTTTAGTTTTCCTATTTTTCATCTTCTTGAAGGGAAGGTGACCCTTCGACTTTGAGGGAGTGTCCTTTAACTTGGCATTTGAGAGTCCCCCATAAGGGTACCTGCCCTTTGGGGTCCTTTGGTGGCCTTTTCTTTGGAGTCTCTCGCAAACATTCCTGTGGACTTTTCCTCAGGCTTTCTCCACAGGAATTTTCCCTGGGCTTTTTCCATAGGCATTTGCCCTAAGATTTTTTTGTGGGCATTTTCTCACAGACAAAAATTTTGTGAACAACTTCCCATAGACAAAAAGTCCGCAAAATTGTTCTGATTGATTTGTCTCTTTGGAAATTTCTTCAGGCTTTCTACCCATAGCTTCGTTCTTGAATTCCTTTAGACTTTTTATTCGAAGGAATTCCTTTGGACAAAAAGTCTGAAAGAATTATTTCTTGCCTTAGTCTTTTTTGACTATCTTAAACAAAAATCTGAAAGAATTACCTTTGTAGCTTCCTTGAAAATGACCCTTTTGAAGGGTTCTTTTGTCGACCAAGTGCCCTCCGCAAGGGCACTTATCCTTTAGGAGGCTCTTTTGAACTTTTGCTTTGAACTAATCCTTTGAACCAACCATTGAACCAAGCTTTGAACCATGCTTTGAACCAAGCTTTGAACCTAGCCGATGATCCCTTTGATTGAACCAAGCCGATGAACCAAGATTTGAACTAAGTCGATGAACGAAGCTTTAAACCAAGTGGATGAACCATTTGATGAACCGACTAAGTGAACCATTTGATTAAACCAAAGCATTAAACCAACCATCAAACCAAGCTTTGGTTCAATAGTTCAATGGTTTATTCTCTTTGATTTGGATAAGTCCTTTGGAAATTCCTTTGTTGAACCAAATGCGTTGAACTTGTTGAACCTTGAACCCATTGAACCTTTGAACCAAAGTGGTTGAATGTTTCAAAATTTTAATGGTTCAAGCCTTCTTCTTTTTGATAAGTATTTTGAAGCTGTTGAACCTTGAAGTAGTTAAACTTTAAACCTTGATGAAGTGCTTAACTCTTGCCGATGACATTGAACCTTTGAACTTGTTGAACTCATTGAACCAAAATGGTTCAAGGTTTAATGGTTTAATGGTTCAATGGTTGGATCCTTGCTTAGATGCTTGCCGATGGACATTTTTCATTAAACCAAGGCGTTGAACAATTCCCAAAAATGACTAAGTGTTGGAAACTGATTCTTTTGATTGAACCCACCTATAGAAGCCTTTGAACCTATAGAAATGAACTTGCCTGTAGAGTCTGTAGAAACCAAGTCCATAGAAATCAACCTATAAAGCCCATTGAACTTGGCCTACAGAGTTCGTAGATTCTTGAGAAGCTTGAAAATTGAGGAATTTAAATGCCCAAGACAAATTTCGGGAAGGGAAGAGACAATTTTGGTCTATAGGACCAAAATAGTTTAAATGTTGTCCCAAAAATGAGTGATATTTTTTGGGAGACAACAGCTGGCTCCAGTTGGGGAACTTCTATCAATTGCAAAAAGAATTAAAGGGAGTAGAATCCAAAATCTCCAGTGTCTTCATGTGTACCATTGGGTTACGGAGTCATGCTACCCAAAAATGAAAGGCATCAAAAATGGAAACAAACAAAACAAAATAGAATTAAAAACTATACATATATATAGATGCAATGATTTGATACTTCAAGAGTTGAAGTGTTTCAGATGCTGCTTCTTGAGAGACAGTGAAAATAGTGCTTTATCCTAGTAAACAAGTAGGAAACCATTTTTCCCCCAGAAACGGTGATGGGTGAATGGAGCTCTCCACCAAGAAACCAATTTTTTGTGTCTTCCTCTTGGCTTTTTCTTCTTCTTGTCCCATGGCAGGATGTGGTCTTCAATTTGAAAGCCATAACTCCTTGCTTTCTTGGCAAAGGGTTCTTTTCCTTGATTTTGATTTGTAGGAGCATGGCCCATTACCATAATTGGTTTTTCATCTAGTTCAGTCCAGCACATGATTGGATTATCCACATCAAACTCCTGACAAACTATTAGCTTAACATCTCCTTTGATGTGGAGGAGTTTGATCTCTTCATCTTGAACAATCTTCAATCCGAGTAATAGAGATTCACATCCAACTATGTTGTTGGTGTTGCTAACTTACAAATTGCATGAAGGAAGAATATCTCCTTGAGGAGATATCAACACAGTCCCAACTCCATCATTGGTGGAAGAATGGCTGCCATCAGATTCCAAGATCCAAGCATCATCAAAAACTAATCTCCTATCAGATTTCTCTTCATTAGAGATGGAATATCCTTCCTTATTTATACTATGCCCTACCAATTCTCCTATAGTCTTTTTTGGATCAATTCCTGGATTGTCAACTGTAGGACTTTCATCTATAGAAACATGAACATTCTTTATGGTCAATAAATAATTACCCCTGCCTGAAGACTCAAATAGAATTTGTGCTACAGGGGTCAACGTCTAGGTGACCACATATTTTGCCTCTTTTTTTGGGAGCAATCTCTTCATTATGCCTTTGATAGGGATTCTTGCCTCAGTGAGGACCATGTTTAATTCTCCTCCCATGTCCTTGCAAAAATTTCATCCAAGCAAAATGCCATAGGATGTTAGGACATCAGCCACCAAGACAATGATCTTGATTCCCTTGTCTGGAAAGGCTGTAAATACAAATTGGGCATCTTTGATTTGCTCCAGTAGTGGTATTTTCTTGTTCTCCATGGAGAAACATCTCCCAAAGGTTTTGGTCAGTGTGAGACCTAGAGACTCAGCTATTTTAGTAGGCACGACATTTTCAGATGCCCTAGAATCAATGATGTAATTGTTGAGTTGATAACCATTCATCAATAAGGAAACATAGAAAGGTTTTATATTCCCAGGGGTAGCTGGAGGAGTAATGACAAGATTATTTGGAATGGGCATGTTCTTTGGAAAATCAAGAATTATTTTCTTAACCTCTTATCTTATAAGGATGTTTTGGTTCTTGACACATTGGACCAACTTATCCAATTGAGTAGGATTGGACTGCAAGTATTCAAATTCAGACATTTATATTTTGGTCTTTTTGACATGATCAATTATGTCAAATGGTTGAATTGGACTAGGAATAAAAGAAAGCATTTCAACCTTTTGGGTTTTAGGAGGGATGGGAGGAGGGTTGGTTTGCAAAATTGAAGTAGAAGGTGAAGGTGAAATTGATGTACTTATATTTTGGGTGATCACCGAATCCTTTGACTGGAAAGGTAGAGGGGGTCCACACTTAGCAATTGTAATTACTGGTTGAGGTTGTTCCTCTATCTTCTTTTTATCATCTTGCTAGACTAATTGGTTCTTGGACCTAGTAAATACTGCATATGATCCATCAATAGCTTCTCCTTTGCTTTTGGGTTCATCTTGGTAATTTAGGAAACCAATGTGGGAGTCACCAACTAATTCTTCTTGATCCCGTGTGAAGAGATCAATGTCATTTTCTTGCTCAAACTTAGGTTGGAAAGAGAAAGAATTTTCTATTTCCAAATATACAATAGCTGAGTTGGTTGGAAGAGCTTCAAGGGCAAGTTTCCCTTGTGGGGGAGGAAGATGATCTAGCTGCCCTTGATTCCTAGCAGCATTGCCTTGATATGACTGATTTGGAAATGTCCTTGGCATATCTCTATATAAAGGAGCAAAAGACATTTCTTGTACCATTTGTCTTTTCAAGGCTTGCAGTTCATTTGCCAGCTTTTTCACCATTAGATCAGTGGTGCCTGTAGATGAATATTCAAAAGATGATGAAGGTCTATTTCTATTTGTATTACTTCTTATCTTCCCTACTAAGATGAGATCATCTTCTATCTCAATGGCTAAAAGTTGAGCTACAGCAAGATCTATTTGACCAACACGTCTCAAAAGAAAACTTACTTTAGATAACTGAGAATTAATGAAGAAGCATTTGAGATTCTCAGCTGTAGGTCAAGCAATTATAGGAATTTTGTTCCTCAATTTGTCAAATTTGGCTATGAAGTCTCTCATTGGTTCATGAGGCTCTTTCTTCATCTGTGTAAGTTGAACCAGAAGTGTATGTGCATCTTTTTTAGGTTTGAATCTGGCTTCAAACTTATCTTTGAGGGTATTCTAATCAGTTACTGACCAAGCTTGTAGATGATAAAACCAATCTATAGCAACACCTTGTAATGTTTCTACAAATAGCTTGACTGCTACATCTTCAAATTCTACTCTAATTATGCCACAAGCTCTGCTGAAGGCTGCAATGTGTTCATCAGGATGAACTTTTCCATCACCATAGAATTTGGGGAAATTCTTCCTTGAACTGTGTGGAAGCTCATGTAGAGGTGGAGTAATATTGAGAGGACTGAAAGCATTACCCCAAGGGCCTTAAACTGCCATTATATGACTATGAAAAGGAGGAATAACAAATCTCAGAGGGGTAATTATTGGCAAATCTTTATCAACAATAGAAGTAGATACTTCGTTTGGCAATGGAGATCTAAATTTAGTAGGAGGAAAGCTCTTGGTTCATTAGAGATGAGATGGTGAAGGAAATAGATCAAAATCACTTTACTGTACCAGCTCAAATATAGGGTCAATGATACCTTTAGCCCTTTGGCTTCATGTATACCTTAAATCTACCAGATTGTGAAACAAAAATGGAAAAGAATTAACCTTGCTTTAGTTTGAAGCTTGAGGCTTTAAACTATGCACTCTTTCCTAGCAGCTTTAGTTTTGTAGACCAGATAAAATAATGGAGGTGGAGGAAAATGGTAAGGCTGTAAATGGATAATGGGTAAGACAAGTAATGGAGTCACCATAATCTATAATGGATATAGGTTATAATAATAATGGGTAAGACACAGGTGATGTTTCAATCTAAAACTTGAGGTTCCAAATTACACAAAACTATGTATATCCCCAGTGGAGTCACCAAAAACTATTGGTTGAATATTTTGTCAATTAGCATACTGATAAACAAAATAGGTCTGATCAGCCAAAGTAGGAAGATTGGTCATCCAAATGTGTAGGTTTACCACATCAAAAGGGGACTAATCTCTCCTCTCATCAAGGGGAGGTTCCCTATAGATATGTTATATATATAAAAAGAAAATAATACTCAAGGGTAGGACAAACCATCCATCTCTCTTTTTTTAGAGATGATGCATGCAGATCAAAGAAGAAATCTCAAGGAAAATGATAGAAAGCACTCCTCTTATTTCAAAATAACTATTCAACAAATCAAAAGAATACTCCTGGTAGTAAATGCAAATTGTAACCAAGGACATAGTAACCAACAAATTGAGATGTAGCACAAAGTCTTCACCTGAACTGCTCAAGAGTGAGATATGAAGGACAATGAGGGCATAAAGTCATCCCAAGGTCCTTTACATAGAAATAAAAAGAAAACACACTGAAAGACAATTATGGGGGCATAAAGTTTCTCCATAGTTGACTTCAAGACACCTTCCTGACTACTTTCACTAATTTTGCTTGTTGAATTAAAGGAACAAAAAATATTATAAGGAAAAAGGCATAAGAACAGTTTCCCCAACAACAAAGATATCACAGCACAAAGTTTGAAAAGTCACTTGCTTTCTTATTCCAATAACAAAATATGATTAACAATCTGAGCTCAAAGTCTCAATAATTCATTTCAATTTGGGCAGAGTTTCATTTCTGATTGTCAAAAAGAGATATATTTACAATAAAAGAGAGTCCCTTATATAGCCTCTTCAAGGACTCAAAAATAGTAACACATCATGTTGCATTAAAATTTGTTAAGAAGACAAGCTAGAATTTAGGGGCATCTACCCATTTTATTTTCTCAATGTAGACAAACAAGTCACTCTATTGAAAGTTTGCATCTTTCAATGTCCACCTAGCAATTTGATCCTTCTTCATCGTTCCTCCTTTTCTAGTTAATTGAATCGGGTCCTTGATTCAATTTGATACTCTATTCCTTAATCACTTCTTGCTAATATTGGCCTTAAGTTTTTGAATGCATTTGGGTCTATAAATTACAAGGATCAACAGCTATTTTATGAGCTTTGAAATTGATGTTTGCACACCCGTTAATATGCTTTCAACGGCTAGTTCACTGTTCTTGAATTTGACATCTTCGGGTGCATCACCCCTTGGTCCTTCTTTGGTTTTCCTATTTTACATCCTCTCAAAGGTAAGGTGACCCTTCAACTTTGGGGGAGTGTCCTTTAAGTTGGCAGTTGAGATTCACCCACAAGGGCACCTGCCCTTTGGGGTCCTTCAGTGGCCTTTTCATTGGAGTCTTTCGTGGACATTCCCACAGACTTTTTCCCTAGGCTTTCTCCATGGGCATTTTCCCTGATCTTTTTTCTTGGGCATTTTCCTCAAGATTTTTTTGTGGGCATTTTCCTATGGACAAAAAGTCTATGAACAACTTCCCGTGGACAAAAAGTTTACAGAATTGTTCCGATTGATTTGTCTCTTTGGAATTTTCTCTGGGCTTTCTGCCTGCAGCTTCTTTCTTGAATTCCTTCAGACTTTTTATCTGAAGGCATTCCTTCAGACAAAAAGTCTAAAAGAATTGTTTGTTGCCTTAGTCTCTTTTGACTATCTTAATAAAAAATCTAAAAGAATTACCTTTGCAACTTCCTTGAAAATGACCCTTTCGAAGGGTACTTTTGTCAACCAAGTGCCCTCTGCAAGGGCACTTATCCTTCAGGAGGCTCTTTTAAAATTTTGCTTTGAACTGCTCCTTTGAACCAACCATTGAACCAAGCTTTGAACCACACTTTGAACCAAGCTAATGATCCCTTTGATTGAACCAAGCCGATGAACCAAGCTTTGAACTAAGCCAATGAACCAAGCTTTGAACCATGTGGATGAACCATTTGATGAACTGACTGAGTGAACCATTTGACTGAACCAAAGCATTGAACCAACCATCAAACCAAGCTTTGGTTCAATGGTTCAACAATTTATTCCCTTTGATTTGGCTAGGTCCTTTGGAAATTCCTTCATTGAACCAAATGTGTTGAACCTGTTGAACCTTGAACCCGTGGAAACTTTGAACCAAAGTGGTTCAATGGTTCAACGGTTCAATGGTTCAAGCCTTCTTCTTTTTGATAAGTTTTTTAAAGCCATTGAACGTTGAAGTGATTGAAATTTAAACCTTGATGAAGCGCTTAACTCTTGCCAATGACATTAAACCTTTGAACTTGTTGAACCCATTGAACCAAAATGGTTCAAGGTTCAACGGTTCAATGGTTCAATGGTTGGATCCTTGCTTAGATGCTTGCCGATGGACATTTTTGATTGAACCAAGGCATTGAACCAATCCCAAAAATGACTAAGTGTTGGAAATTGATTCTTTTGATTAAACCCACCTGCAGAAGCCTTTGAATCTATAGAAATGAACCTACATGTAGAGTCCATATAAATCAATGTGTAAAACGCATTAAACTTGGCATGCAGAGTTCATAGATTCTTGAGAAGCTTGAAAAATGAGGAATTTGAATGCCCAGGAAAAATTTTGGAAAGGAAAGAGACAATTTTAGTCTTTAGGACCAAAATAGTTCAAATGTTGTCCCAAAAATGAGTGATATTTTTTGGGAGATAATAGCTGGCTCCAGTTGGAGAACCTCTATCAATTGAAAAAAGAATTGAAGGGAGTAGAATCCAGAATCTCTAGTGTCTTCATGTGTACCATTGGGTTATGGAGTCATGTTACCCAAAAATGAAAGGCATAAAAAATGGAAACAAACAAAATAAAATAGAATTAAAAACTATACAAATATACATATATACAGATGCAATGATCTGATACTTCAAGAGTTGAAGTGTTTCAGATGTTGCTTCTTGAGAGATAGTGAAAATAGTGCTTTATCCTAGTAAACTAGTAGGAAACCATTTTGCCCCCAAAAATGATGATGGGTGAATGGATATCTCCACCAGGAAATCAATTTTCTATGTCTTCGTCTTGGCTTTTTCTTCTTCTTGTCCCATGGTAGGATGTGGTCTTCAATTTTAAAAGCCATAACTCCTTGCTTTCTTGGTGAAGGGTTCCTTTGCCTGATTTTGATTTGCAAGAGCATGGTCCATTACCATAATTGGTTATTTTTTTGGTTCACTCTAGCACATGATTGGATTGTCCACATCAAACTCCTGACAAACTATCAGCTTAGCATCTCCTTTGATGTAGAGGAGTTTGATCTCTTCATCTTGAATAATCTTCAATCCAAGCAATAGAGATTTGCATCTAGCTGTGTTGTTGGTGTTGCTAACTTGCAAATTGAATGAAGAAAGAATATCTCCTTGAGGAGATATCAACACAGTCCCAACTCCATCGTTGGTCAAATAATGGTTGCCATCAGATTCTAGGATCCAAGCATCATCAAAAGCTGATCTCCTATTAGATTTCTCTTCATTAGAGATGGAAGATCCTTCCTTATTTATACTATGCCCTACCAATTCTCTTAAAGTCTTGTTTGGATCAATTCCTAGATTGTCAACTATAGGACTTTTATTTATAGAAACATGAACATTATCTATGGTCAAGAAATAATTACCCCTGCCTGAAGACTCAAATAGAATTTGTGCTACAGGGGTCAACGTCTAGGTGACCACGTATTTTTCCTCCTTTTCATGGAGAAATCTCTCCATTACACTTTTGACAGGGATTCTTGCCTCTATCAGGTCCATGCTTAATTCTCCACCCATGTCCTTGCAAAAATTTCATCCAAGCAAAATGCCATAGGATGCTAGGACGTCAGCCACCAAGACAATGATCTTGATTCTCTTGTCTGGAAAGGCTACAAATGCAAATTAGGCATCTTTGATTTTCCCCAGTAGTGGTACTTACTTGTTCTCCATGGAGAAACATCTCCCAAAGGTTTTGGTCAGTGTGAGACTTAGAGACTCAGCTACTTTAGTAGGCATGGCATTGTCAGATGCCCCAAAATCAATGATGCAATTGTTGAGTTGATAACCATTTATCAATAAGGAAACATAGAAAGGTTCTATGTTCCCAGGGGCAGCTGGAGGAGTAATGACAATATTATTTGGAATGGACATGTTCTTTGGGAAATCAAGAATTATTTTCTTAACCTCTTTTCTTGTAGGGATGTTTTGGTTCTTGACACATTAGACCAACTTATCCAATTGAGCAGGATTATACTACAATTATTTAAATTTAGACATTTGTATTTTGGTCTTTTTGACATGATCAATTATTTCAAATGGTTGAATTAAACTAGGAACAAAAGAAAGCATTTCAACCTTTTGGGTTTTAGGAGGGATGAGAGGAGGGTTGGTTTGCGAAATTAAAGTAGAAGGTGAAGGTAAAATTGATGTACTTACATTTTGGGTGATCACCAGATCCTTTGACTAGAAAGATAGAGTGGTTCCATGCTTAGCAATTGTAATTACTAGTTGAGGTTGGTCCTCTATCTTCTTTTTATCAGCTTGCTAGACTGATTGGTTCTTGGACTTGGTAAACACTACATATGATCCATCAATAGCTTCTCCTTTGCTTCCAAGTTCATCCTAGTAATTCAAGAAACCAATGTGAGAGTTGCCAGTTGATTCTTCTTGATCCTTCGTGAAGAGATCAGCATCATTTTCTTGCTCAGACTCATGTTGGAAAGAGAAATCATTTTCTATTTCCAAATATCCAACAACTGAGTTAGTTGGAGGAGCTTCAAGGGCAAGTTTTCCTTGTGGGGGAGGAAGACAATCTGGTTGCCCTTAATTCTTGGCAGCATTGCCTTGATATGACTGATTTGGAAATGTCCTTGGCATATCTCTATATGAAAGAGTAGAAGACATTCCTTACACTATTTGTCTTTTCAAGGCTCATAGTTCATTTTCCATTTTTTCACCATTAAATCAATGGTGCCTGTAGATGAATATTTAGAAGATGATGAAGGTCTATTTCTATTTAGATCTCTTCTTATCTTCTCTACTAAGATGAGATCATCTTCTACCTCAATGGCCTAAAGTTGAGCTATAGCAAGATCTATTTGACCAACACGTCTCAAAAGAAAACTTACTTCAGGTAACTAAGAATTAATGAAGAAGCATTTGAGATTCTCAGCTGTAGATCGAGCAATTATAGGAATTATATTCCTTAGTTTGTAAAATTTGGCTATGAAGTCTCTCATTGGTTCATGAGGCTCTTTCTTCATTTGTGTAAGTTGAGCCAAAAGTGGATGTGCATCTTTTACAATTTTGAATATGGCTTCAAACTTATCTTTGAGGGTATTCCAATCAGTTATTGACTGAGCCTGTAGAGATAAAATCAATCTGCAACAGCACCTTGTAATGTTTCTATAAATAGCCTAACTGTTACATCTTCAAATTCTACTCCAATTACACCACAGGCTATGTTGAAGGCTATAATGTGTTCATTAGGATGAAATTTCCCATCACCATAGAATTTGGAGAAATTCTTCCTTGAACTGCGTGGAAGCTCATGTAGAGGTGGAGTAAGATTGAGAAGACCAAAAGCATTGCCCCAGGGGCCTTGAACTGCCATTATATGACTATGAAAAGGAGGAATAACAAATCTCAAAGGGGTAATTATTGGAAAAGCTTTATCAACAATAGAAGTAGATATTTCATTTGGCAATGGAGATCTGAATTTAGTAGGAGGAAAGCTCTTGGTTCATTGGAGACGAGATGGTGAAGGAAACAGATCAAAATCACTTTATTGTACTAGCTCGAATATAAGGTCAATAATACCTTTAGCCCTTTGGCTTCATGTATACCTTGAATTTGCCAGATTGTGAAACAAAAATGGAAAATAATTGACCTTGCTTCATTTTGAAGCTTGAGGCTTTAAACTATGCACTCTTTCTCAACAGCTCTAGTTTTGCAGACCAAATAAAATAATGGAGGTGGAGGAAGATGGTAAGTCTATAAATGGATAATGGGTAAGACAAGTACTAGAGTCACCAAAATCTTTAATGGATTTAGGTTATAATGATAATGGGTAAGACACAGGTGATGTTTTAATCTAAAACATGAGGTTCTAAATTGCACAAAATTATGTATATCCCCAGTGGAGTTGCCAAAAATTGTTGGTTGAATATTTTGTCGATCAGCGTACTGATAAACAAAATAGGTCTGATCAGCCAAAGTAGGAAGATTGGTCATCCAAATGTGTAGGTTTACCACATCAAAAGGGGACTAATCTCTCCTCTCATCAAGGGGAAGTTCCCTATAGATATGCTATATATATCTCACTCTTGAGCAATTCAAGTGAAGACTTTGTGCTACATCTCAATTTGCTAGTTACTACATCCTTGGTTACACTTTGCATTTACTACTAGGAGTATTCTTGTGGTTTTTTGAATAGTTATTTTGAAACAAGAGGAGTGCTTTCTTTCATTTCCCTTGAGATTTCTCCTCTTCTTTCAGAAGAACTATTCAGCAAACCACAAGAATACTCCTGGTAGTAAATGAAAAGTGTAACAAAGGATGTAGTAACCATCAAATTGAGATGTAGCACAAAGTCTTCACCTGAATTGCTCAAGAGTGAGATACAAAGAACAATGAGGGCACAAAGTCATCCCAAGGTCCTTTACATAGAAATGAAAATAAAACACACTAAAAGGCAATTATGGGGGCATAAAGTTTCTCCATAGTTGAATTCAAGACACCTTCTTAACTACTTGCACTAATTCTGCTTGTTGAATTAAAGGAACAAAAAATATATTAAGGAAAAAGACATAAGAACAGTTTCCCCAATAATAAAGATATCACAGCACAAAGTCTAAAAAGTCACTTACTTTCTTATTCCAATAATAAAATATGATTAACAATCTGAGCTCAAAGTCTCAGTAATGCCTTTCAATTTGGGTAGAGTTTCATTTCTGATTGTCAAAAAGAGATATTTACAATAAAAGAGAGTCCCTTAAATAGCCTCTTCACACGTCATGTTGCATTGAAATTTGTTAAGAAGATAGGCTATAATTTAGGGGCATCTACCCATTTTCTTTTCTCAATGCAGAGAAACAAGTCATGCTATTGAAAGTTTGCATCTTTCAATGTCCACCTGGTGATTTGATCCTTCTTCATCATTCCTCCTTTTCTAGCTAATTGAATAGGGTCCTTGATTTAATTTGATACTCTATTCCTTAATCACTTCCTATTGATCTTGGCCTTAAAGCTTGTGAATGCATTTGGGTCTATAGATTACAAGGATCAATAGCTATTTTATGAGCTTTGAAATTGACGTTCGCACACCCGTCAATACACTTTCAATGGCTACTTCGTTGTTCTTGAATTTGATGTCTTCAGGTGCATCACCCCTTGGTCCTTCTTTGGTTTTCCTATTTTACATCCTCTCAAAGGGAAGGTGACCCTTCAGCTTTGGGGGAGTGTCCTTTAAGTTGGCAATTGAGAGTCCCCCACAAGGGTACCTACCCTTTGGGGTCCTTTGGTGGCCTTTTCTTTGGAGTCTCTCATAGACATTCCTGCGGACTTTTTCCCCAGGCTTTCTCCATGGGCATTTTCCTTGGGCTTTTTTGTGGGCATTTTCCAAGGCTTTTTTTGTGGGCATTTTCCCATGGAGAAAAAGTCTGTGAACAACTTCCCATAGACAAAAAGTCCACAGAATTGCTCCAATTGATTTGTCTCTTTGGAAATTTCTTCAGGCTTTCTGCTTGCAGCTTCTTTCTTGAATTCCTTTAGACTTTTTATCTGAAGGCATTCCTTCAAACAAAAAGTTTGAAGGAATTGTTTCTATCCTTAGTCTTTTTTGACTATTTTAATTAAAAATCTAAAATAATTACCTTTACGGCTTCCTTGAAAACAACCCTTCCAAAGGGTAATTTTGTTGACCAAGTGCCCTCCACAAGGGCACTTGTCCTTCGAGAGGCTCTTTTGAACTTTTGCTTTGAACCACTCCTTTGAACCAACCATTGAACCAAGCTTTGAACCACGCTTTGAACCAAGTCGATGATCCCTTTGATGTAACCAAGCCGATGAACCAAGCTTTGAACTAAGATGATGAACCAAGCAAATGAACCATTTGATGAACCGACTGAGTGAGCCATTTGATTAAACCAAAGAATTGAACCAACCATCAAACCAAGCTTTGGTTCAATGGTTTAATGGTTTATTCCCTTTGATTTGGCTAAGTCCTTTGGAAATTCCTTTATTGAACCAAATGCATTGAACCTGTTGAACCTTGAACCCATTGAACCTTTGAACCAAAGTGGTTCAATGGTTCAATGGTTCAATGGTTTAAGCCTTCTTCTTTTTTATCAGTGTTTTGAAGCTATTGAACCTTGAAGCGGTTGAACATTAAACCTTGATGAAGCACTTAACTCTTGCCGATGACGTTGAACCTTTGAACTTGTTAAACCCATTGAACCAAAATGGTTCAATGGTTGGATCCTTGCTTAGATGCTTGTCGATGGACATTTTTGATTGAACCAAGGTGATGAACCAATCTCAAAAATGACTAAGTGTTGGAAACTAATTCTTTTGATTGAACTGACCTACAGAAGCCTTTGAACCTATAGAAATGAACCTGCCTGCAGAGTCCGTAGAAACTAAGTACATAGAAATCAGCCTATAAAGCCCATTGAACTTGGCCTGTAGAGTCTGTAGATTCTTGAGAAGCTTGAAAAATGAGGAATTTGAATGCCCAAGACAAATTTTGTGAAGGGAAGAGACAAATTTGGTCTATAGGACCAAAATAGTTCAAATGTTGTCCCAAAAATGAGTGATATTTTTTGGGAGACAACAAGGCACATATAATCTACCATTATACCTTAAAATTCCATCATTCTCAAATTGAAATGCATGCTATCTATGATCATGAGCAATCTTATCCAAATATTTCTTAATACATTCATAAAATTTAACTATGGGTGAGAATTTTACTATCTGATCTCAAAAGTTACTTCTTATTATGGCTAAACTTTTGATGTACTTTCTATGACTAAGGGCATCTACAATTTTTTTATTTTTGCCCTTAATGTATTTAATATCAAAATCATAGTCTAAAAAAATTCTAACCACTACCTCTGATGAGCATTAAAGTTAGGTTGGTAAATATATACTTGAGTCCCAAGTTATTAGTTTTAAGCTCAAAAAAATTTCCAAAAAAATAATGCCTCTAAACTTGCAAAAAATGAACTATGGTATTTATTTATATGTCATGAGGAGCATAATTTACCTCATAATTTTTCAATTTATTTGATTCATAGGTTACAATTAAACCAAACTGCATGATAAATATTCCTAAACCATCTCTTGATGTATCTATTATAACTACAAAATGACCATTTAGATCTAGAATTTGAAACACTAGTGTTGAAGTAAGCATATTTTTTAGAACCTATAAGGTTTATTTGCACTTATCAAACAAAATAAAATGTTATTATTTCTATTAAAGAGAGGTGATTGGATTATCTATTTTAGAGAAACTTGGTGCAAACCTCCTAGAGTACCCTACTAAACCCATGAAAATACACACCTCATACACATTGTTAGGTTATGGCCACTCCATAATTTCTCTAATCTTAGCCAAATCCACTAAAATTCCTTATAAAGACATAATGTGTCCCAAGTATTGTACTCTTTTTTGAAATAAATCACACGTAGACAACTTCCCATAGATTTTATGCTTCTACAACCATTGCAATACTAAATGCAAGTGCTCAACATGCTCTTATTCACTTTTGGAATAGATGAGAATATCATCCAAAAATACTCGCACAAATTGATCAAGGTAATCTCTAAACATAATGCTCATGAAATTCATGAATGTTGCAAGTGCATTTGTTGGTTTAAAAGGAAGCATTATGAACTCATCATAATGACCATAACAATTATTGAAATCTATTTTGAAATATCTTTCTCTCTGATTTTCAATTAATGGTACCCAACATGAAGATCAATATTTAAAAATATTATTTCACCATGTATTTGATCAACAAGATCATCAATGCAAGTTAAAGGATACATAATCTTGATTATTTCCTTATTAATCATTCAGTAGTCAATTCATAGATGAAGGGTTCCATCCTTCTTTTTTACAAAGAATATAGGTGCACCCCATGGTGAAATACTTGGATTAATTAACCCTTTGGTGAACATCTCTTGAAGTTATTCATTTAACTTGATTAACTCAGTTGTTATTTTTTATGGAGCTTTAGATTATAATTTTGACCCTATAATGATATCAATGGTGAATTCAAATTCCATTTTTAGAGGTATACCTAGTGATTCCTCTAGGAAAAACATCCCAAAATTACTACATAAAAATATAGTCTTCTAAAGATGGTTCCTTAGCTTCACCAATTTCATCCATTTTGACTAGGAATGCTTGACATCCATTTCATTGGGCCTTATTCAAATGAATGGCTAAAATTTTACTTAGTTTTAATTCTCTTTGATTTCCTTAGATTTGGGTTTGATTTCCCAAATCATATAAACACTCAACATTATTAATAAAAAAATCAACTTTGGCTTTGTGTTTAGTGAATGAATTCACTCTTAGGATCACATCATATGACCCTAGTGGTGATGCATAAAGATCAAAAACCATGTTGAATTATATAAATTTTATTTGAGCCTCAAAATATCATCTATCAACCTTGACCTTGGATTTATCCCATATTAAACCAACCAAGCATTTGCCATAAAATTAGCTTTCCTAGATATTTTACTTAACATACTAGGAGAAATAAAACATTCAGTAGCTCTTGTATTATTAAAAAAGAAATGGGTTTCCCAAACAAAGTACCTAATACTTTGATGGGAGAGGCTTAAAATCCTACTTGATAATTGTTAGCTAAACCATGAATACATTTCTAAAAGTTTCCTTATTATGATTTAGAGGTGGTCAAATTTTTATTTATAGCATTTGTCTTCCACTAAGGACAAGCCTTAGCATAATGACCTCTTCCACATGTAAAGCATCTACCAGGTGGTCTTTTCCTCTCAACCTAATTAACTCCCTTAAATCCTTCTCTAAAACCACATCCAATATTTTTATTCCCTAAAGCATTATAAATCTTGAATTCTAGCTATTAAATCAATTCTTGGAATTCCCATTCCATTTCTAGTTATTTTTCTTGAAGGGTTTCTTGGAACTTTCAAACTTATTTTTGAATTTTTCTCTAACCTTACCAAACAATTTTTTATTTTGACCTCACTCAGATTGATTACTAAATAATTTTTCCATGTTGGATGGTCTATGCACATCCACTTCATATCCAATTTGAAATTTTAAACCCATAATGAACTTCTTGATCCAGAAATGTTAATTTTTTTGATGCTATAGAACATACTTCAGGAGCTTTATGAATTGTTCCTAATATTCATTTATTGACAGATACCCTTGCTTAAAATTCTATAAATCTATTAATTTATGATCAAAGAACTATTGGAGTATCCATATTACCCTAAAAAGAGTCACAAACCAATCTCAAGTGGTGGTGGTAGAATCAAGGTTCATCTCAAGCTTCTTATTAGCCCACCAAGTTATTGCTTCATAGCCAGTTTGTAAACTCCCCAAATATCCTTAGTCACTTTATAATAATTTATAATATTGAAATACTCCTCCACTTTAGTGATCCAAGATCTAGCTCCATCACCCAATATTGTACCATCAAACTTTGATGGGTTTACTTTCTTCATATCACATGCAAGATCTGTAAGTACTAGAGCTCTAGCTACTTTTTGACCTTATTCATGCCTATTTAAGTTTTTCCTCTAGAATATCTTGTTCATATTCCTCCTTAGGTAAATTAAATTCTCACTCTAGATTTATTGTCCTATCTCTAGTCTCATTCATGGTAATGAGTATTTGATCAATTTTTGTAGCTTGTTTTGATGCTAGCTGATTATGATTAGTTTGAGGGATCACATTTGAATTCCCCTTACCACTTTATTTACACTAAAAATTAAGAGAATATATTTATGTTAGTGGACTCATTAGGTCCAAGCATTAAACCTTCACTTTGATACCATAATGTTAAAACCCCACTGAGTTATTCAAGAGTTACACAAAAATAAATTAAGTCTAAATGGTTTACTTATGAAATCATCTATACTTATCTATAGAACTACTGTTTGACTAACAAATGTATCTAAGAAATAAATTTAGAAAACTATCAACCCAATGGTTAATATAATGATCCATTTAGTTTTCAAATAGCCTATAAGAGATTATAAGATGAATATTTATCATAAAATAAAAATAGGACTCAAGTATAACAAATCACTGATATAATCCACATTAAAACTATAAATAAGCATACAACCATTGATGTTATAATATTCATAATTAATTACAAATCTTACATCCATTGTTGTACTGAATATTCATTAAATAATAATGTACTACATGTTACATTTCAATATAAATTCAAATATATAATATATTATGTACAACATTATAAATGATCTTAAAAATAGCTCAGTGATCCATAAGTATATCCATGATCATGATCTCAAATGATTTAATAGATAAGTAGGAGAGCATCATTAGAGTGATTTACCTCCAATCATAGACCATTGGTCTTCCACACATGTCCCCACTGGGAGTGGCCCTACCCTTTATAGAGGGCTAGATAAGAACAATGTGTATATCAAGAAATCAACTAGAACTCATGTGTGTACAATCACTAATACATATAATAGTCACATAGTCCATGGAAACCAATTCTTTATCTAATATTATATCGGTATACACATGTAAACTAGAAGGTATAGTGGAATGGTAATGTCTCAACCATAACATTACTTTGGCCAAAGTTTTCATTATAAAAATCAGATCTCATATGGATCTTAATCAATTCTAATCACACAAACTCTCTACTAATGAATCACAAACAAACATGTGATATTAAGGCGTAGGTATATGAGTTTCATGCTAGAATCCTCATATATCTATCACCTATTATCCATGAAAAAATTCTAGTATTTATGTTACATATAGATTCAAGGCATAGTAAATATAGGTTACAACATGCATCTAATGTAGGCATAATGCAAAGTAAAAACAATCATAATTCAACAATCACATTGTTTTCATTCATTCAACCTCAATAGTGATATGTATAGGTTTATCAAATAAACTATATTCAAAACTAGAAATGTATAATAAACTAGAACAAAAATCCAAGTATACTAAGTACCTTCTCAATATATCTCTAAAACATAATTCATAAACAAGTTTGGAATAGATAAGTCAGTAAACAACATAAACATATAAAATCTCAAAACAACTCATAAAACATATACAATGTGTCCTAAGTTTATTTTTTATTTCTTTGACACTTATCTATTCTAGACTTATCTATTCCAGACTTGTTACCTCATGTCCTCAACATAAGAAATTCTCATATTTTAACTATTACATTTATACATCATACATACATACATATATATATATATATATATATATATATATATATATATATATATATATATATAAACCTTTGAGAACATGTATATGTTTTACATATAATCCCATCACCATTTTTAATTCATTTAAATACATTTATATTAAACATATAATCAATTAAAAAATTTCCTATTTAAAATGAAAAGACATTTACTTATATCTCTAACTCAAAATTCCCATTATCACCTTTAGAAATACATAATCATGATAAAATAGAATATATGCTTAACTAGTTATCACAATGCTTATTTCACTACATATTTGCATATGTAGATATATGCAATCTTCATTGTATGTATATATAAATATATACATATACATTCATTTATGCATACAAATAAGTTTTCAATGAACTACATTATCAATTCTATGCACTCTAGTTTCATCATCATAATTACTAATGTACAAGTTTATAAAAATACACACACACACACACACATAAAATTATTCTTAAGTTCATTTATGTATAATTACACATGTATATATAAATAGATAATCAATTCATATTTTGTAGTAACTCAAATATCCCAAATCTGAGTCCTTAAAACTTAGCAAGTGAAGTTATAGGTCTATACATTTAATATGCACATATATAATAAATTTCATCATATTATAATTTTACTTACATGTTATATCGAGAACAATATTTTTCCATCATCCTTTCAAGACTTAATAACCAACCTAAGTGCCCAGGCCATCAATAAAATAAATCTGCTTATTGCAACTTGTCTCATAATAACATATGACTATACTAGCTCATCCTAAGGAAACCAATACTTCCTCATATTATTTAAGCGTATCTGAAGACAATATAAAATTTAAGTTCTAAATTGAAACATTTACATGCTCAATACCTAAGCCATATAAACATTTTTCCAATAAAAGAGTCCAACCAATATTGCTAACTCTCAAAATTCAAAAAACTTCAAATTATTTTTCCCCTTTCAAGATTCAAGATGATATTATGCCATATTATTTATGAAGTTGTTAAAAGTTAATATCTTAGGTTCATCTATCCTAAAATCACTCATTCTTCTTCACTTGATTATAGAACTGAGTTCCATCCCTAGGTCTATAGAACTAAAGCCCTAGGGTTTAAGTGTAAGGATTTTAATTATAAAAAAAAATAGTTCTTCTTTACATACAAGCTTGGTATCATGAGTATGGGCTTGTGAATGGGACCAAGTTCCATCCCTCAATCCATAATCATGAAACCATGATTTTATTTTTGCCTAAAATCTATCATTTCACAAATTTATAAAATATATGTAATAACCCATAACAAAATTAACATCCATTTAAGTGTATAATCAATAATTAACAAGTCAAACTAAACTAACCTGGTTATATGATGGTTATTGTCTTAATGTGTGGAAATATATATTTTCTATTATTTGGATGAGTGTTATCCTCTTCTCCCTCTTCGTCATGTCCCTATTATACTTATCTTTTTCTCTTATTATTTTTTTCTAAAATCTATGCACATTTTACATGCCCTAATAACTCTCTTATAACTCTACAAGTTCACCATCATGTAACTTTAATTCATCAATGCACTAATACATTTATTAACCATTAAATTTTAGTCATAAGATTTGCATTTAGCATGGTAACTACATAAAACTCTCCATCTTTCTACATGTTGAATTCAACTCCATCATCATCATAATAATAAAAAATCCTGATTCATTTCATGATTCTCAAATAACCTAATTTATTTACCTTTCAACTTCATGGTATTCCAATTTAAACATATAAAAAATAAAATCTAAAGTTCCAAAGTCCCTTTTAATTAATTTGATGTGGAGTGTTTTTACCCTCTTTTTGACTCCTTACTATGTCACCAAAAGTGGGAATAATAAAAACAATCAAACAAGACCAATAAACACTCATACCTCAACCAACTATAATGCATTCAAGGTTAACACAACATAGTTTAGTTCCTATAGAGATTTTAAAAAACAAAACTAGTCAAATCATAGACTTCACATACTATAAAACTCATGACAATTGATAAACTCAATCAATGAAAATATGACTCATTCACTACCAAAATAAACAATGCAAGAAACATTCATCATTTAAGTATAATTTTGAGTAACATTCATTTCACTCAAGAAAACTATAATGTTGTGTGTGATTTTGGCTTAATTCTCAATCCCCATTGTTATTATTTACACCCCCATCTCCGATTATACTCTCATTATGCACTACCTATAATGGAAAAAAAGGCATACAACCACCTCAATCAAATAAAAGGTTAGTTAATATAAGATTATTACAAATAATCAATACATAAGCATCAATAAAATATTTTAATATAAATCATCTGCAAATGAAATCATAGTCAACATGATCATAGAGCATAGTATAAACAACTGTAAATTTCCTCCAACATAATAGCTAATAATGAAACAAATAATATTATTATCAATAATAAAACATACATATGTATATCAAACATAAAAAATAGAACTATAAATCATTAATTCCATAATCCCTACTAATTCTTAAGTAGTTTTGTAGAGTGAGACTAGATGTAACAATGTCAAGATAAAACATTTTTGAAGAAATTAATTATTAAGTTTATGTTTCTAAATTTTTCCACTTTATTCTAGTGATGAAACAAAGTTAAATTACTAGAGTAAAGTAGATGTGAGCCTAAGTGTGTATACACACTTTGTATTTGAATGTGAAGCTTAATTAAGAAAGAATACTAAGTGTGAAACGTACAATAATGCCAATGAAAGTATATACTATCCATATTATAAAATTGAAAATATAAAACTTGAAATGTTGAAACATATAAAAAGAGAGCAAAGAAATCATACACCTAAAATAGTATGTAATCTAAGTTCCATGTAACTTGATAATGGAGAAATGCTTGCCCATTATTGAAGTATTTTCAAAAATTATGAACCTATGGAAAATGGACAGTGATCAAGCCTCAATTTGAAAACCTTTGAATGAACTTAATTTTAAAATTTTGTATGCTCTAACTCTTATTTAACTATGTAGAGTATTCTATAAAATAATTGAATGGGTGGAACCAATGCTCACTTTAAAATGGAACTAGATGGCTTATTATAATTACCAATACACCATTATGTTCTCTCTACTTTTATCCAATTATTCATGTGAATTTAAACTTCCCTCATTATTAACTCTTCCTAGCATATCATATATAGGGATAGTACACCATTCTATGTTTGATACTTTATGTGACTAGTGCTTGTCTAAATCACCAACTATGGCTTACTACATAAAAAAATGCAATCATAGATGTTGAGTGTAACTCCACTCAAATGTGTCTCACTTGTAACAAGAAGAGGAATTACATCATTGTAGATGGATCTATATTTAATATGAAAAATTTTAACTTTAAAACTTGAGAATTTTTTAAACTTTAAAAGTATAAAACTTTTAAACTTGGGAACTTTAGAAATTTGATTTTTTTCATGTGGTAACTTGAACATGAATGAGTATCATTCCCCATATACTATAATGAATTGATATCAAATTCCATTTGAACATTTTTTAACTATTTAAACCTATAACTATTTGAAAATTTCCACTTGTAACTTTAGTAATAAGTTTACATGCATGTCACATGTCCCCATAATCTGAAAATTCTGAATTGTGTTGTAATTTTTGAAGTTATATGGTGCCATAAATCTAAAATTTTCTCACAAGGCTTAAATTATCAAGGAGAGACCTTTGTGATGCCTCCCTTTTAATATGAGATACATATCCTATAATTCACTTATCTCAAAATAACACATATGTGAAAGATGGAATCATGTATTAGCATTTGAACCTTTGAATTGGATTGCATCATAGTAATTGAATATAGCATTAAAAACATAGTTTAGTATGATGTGCATAATATACATTATGACACTAAATTAAGAATAAAATTTATAAAAAATGGATGATATTAATCAAGCCATCTTAGTAATAAGTAATAAACATATAATAAATGTCATAAAATATCATGTAATTTTCATATAATGTCACTCATAAGGCATAAAGGCCACATATGAGAGACATGTGAATGTATCATAATCACACAAGGCTAAGGGCCACATATAAATGGCATGATGATGCCAAAAAATAAATAATTCTTCATATACAAGGACATAGGCCACACACAATTATAAAAAATCAAGTTTTAACTTGTGATGCAATAAAGTAAGAAAAAGAAGATTTAAAAAATGATACTAAGTTGAATCCACCATATGAATCGATATTATTGTTATTAGATAGAATTTTAATTTAAAACATGTATAGTATGAGTGATTATCAAAAAAAAAATGATATATAACTCGGCATATTATAAATGTTGTGGATAGATATAACATGTTGAAGTGTTCATAGAGAATGAAGAGATGTTCCCAACCTAGCAAGGTTTTTAGGTAATAAGGAAATCTTGACATCAAAAAAATATGTAAAATTGTGTCATGTATCACACTCAAGTAGCTCATGACAATTAATGTGTATTTAAAATTTAAATATTATATCTATCTAACATAAAATAAATATCGTATGTAAATAAGTAAGCTAGCAACAATTGAAAAATGATTTTTAGGTCTTCATTTTGAATTTGTGAAAATAATATTATTATTTTTAATTTTTTTTTTAATTGATAAGGTAAACACTTTTGAAGTCATAGCTATGAAATGGATAAGTGAGGGTTTTGAATTATGGACTCATAACCAATAGGGTTTGGTGGCTCCCCCAACCTTTAGAAGGAACAACTACAGGGTCTTAAGGTTCCTAAAACCATAACAAGCACAACAAGAGGGTTTGGAGGCTCTCACAAACCTTAGCATGATAAATAATGAGAGTGTTTTAATTATATTTCAACCATAACACCATGAGGTTTTTAAGGTTTCCAAAACCTTAGTAAAAATAAGGAAGATATAATTCAAAGAAACTTGAAAGACACCTTTCAACAAAACTTCATTGGAACTTTCACTATAGAATAAGAGTCCTCCAAGAGTAGAAGGTCTTCTGCCTCCTAGTACTTTCACATAAGCTCCATGCAATGGAAACATATCAAGTGGTATTTTCCTCCCATTGAACCCATTAATGACTAAATAAAATGAAGGACCTATCCAATTTGTCTTCAATAATCTGTATACAACTTGAAATAGAATAGGGTTTTTTAGCCAAACATGAATAAAATATGTGAACTCTAGGGAAAACCCCATAACCTAGAAAAGATAAGAGTGGAATCCCCTATCATATTCTTTGGTAATATAAGTTTTGGTTTGGTTTCCCTAACCACCATAATTAAAACTGACCAAACCTGAAAATAGGCCCCCATAGGTTTAGCCTTCAACAAAGTTTTTGTTCATCCTTTATAGACCCTAAGTATAAAAAATGAGCATGTATATCTAATTAGTGAAGCCACAACCCACAAATAGGGTTCAACAATATTAGATTTAACTCCATAATATCTTATAAGGAATCTTCTATCATCCATATTAGATTGGAATCCTAAATCTATTTAGGTAACAATTATGTGGATTATTTTGATGTCAAAGGGATCCATTCCTTCCAAATCTGCTATAACATCAATCCCTATAGCCTTTAATTCATTGAAACCCATTTATGTCTCAAAATTAGATATTTGAGCCCTTAAAATTATAGTAACCAATTAGTACATGGTGTATGCAATCAGAAATGCATCATGTCTATTAATCAATCCTAGCCCAGAGAAGATAGAGCATACCTACACTTCTAATTGGAAATACATTGTTAAGTGAGAGCATGACCAATATGGGGATTCTCTAGATCTGATTAGTGGATCATTTATCATAATACACTATGCTAAGGAGGGTTCTAAAGCCTCCAATCTAATACAATTATGTAATAACCTTAATGGGGTCCTGAGTTTTGATATTTCACCTATTCTAATGACAAGAAAAGTAAATATAATCGAGTGCTCACCAAATATTGTTGCAAAAAGTGGGGGTTAGAAACAATAAAAATAAACATTCATAGAATAAATATACTCATGTCAATGTATACATAATCCTAATGTATGAATGAGAAGCATAATTGCATTATCTATCTATTCTTATAAAGGAGAAAAAAAGTTAAGAATACTTACCTTAAAGATGAACCCACCAAGCCTCAATCTCTCCCTTGGAAAAGGTGCTTTACAAGAGGTTATTGTGGTATGTAATGATGAAAAAGATAAATCACATCTAGGATACACAACCTATTGATGCATCTAAAATACTTCTCCATAAGACAAGATCTGTATCTCCAAAGAAAGTATGAAACCCTAAGATTTACTTCTCAAATAGAATGGTCTATATGTAGATGTTCATTCACACTTACTTTTTATTATCTTCTTTATTATCAAATTATGGGAAATGAACTTGTATATATGTGTAGATCTTTCCATAAAACCTTTCAAAAATATTAGTTGATAGAGTCGACCCAGTAAACCTAGTACAATTCTAGATAATAATTACTAGGTTAGCCAAAGGTCAAAATAGCTCCTAAGTGAAAATAAACCAAAACTTTACAGGGTTGACCCAATTGACCCTATACAATTGACTATCAAAATGGGATTAAGGTTAGGAAAAGGAGGATAAAATGTATCAAAATTTTGGAATGGGTAAAATAGAGAATAATAAGCTTAGGTTAAATGTTTTTAGGAGATAAGTGTGTAGATAACAAGTGGTAAAAGGGACAACAATCCTAAAAAGTGCCAATGGTCTACCCACCCCTTTTCCAATACACCCATTAAGGCATGCACTTAAAGAGATTGAGACTTGATAGGTTCCTATAAGATACAAAGTATCATTAATTGATAAAAAATTTAAAATATTATATGTATACATGTGACCCACTCAAATCTTATCATGTGTCACATGGGTGCAACATGGCAGGTACTTCAGGAAATAAAACATGATAACACATAACATTAATGTTAAGTAAAATGCAATAAGTAATAAATAAGATAAATAAAAGGACAAAATTGAAAAACACATACCTTTACTTACCTTAGTATCGTAGATAAATAAATAGACTACAAAAGAAGTGGAGGCATCCAATGTGAAGAACACTAGGAAAACTTGTAGAAGTTAGTACAAAAAATAGCCAAAAATTTAAAAAAAAATGGAAGATAGGCATATGATAGTAGAAAGGACTCTTTAAGGCATCACAAATCTATAACATTTTACCATTTGAAAAATGGATGAGTAAAACCAAAGATAAAGGTAAAAGTAGGAATCTACTAGAAAATAATTGAAAGATTTGAATTTTGAAAAGTGTTTTTAAATAGGGAAAAATGAAAATCATTTGTTATTTTTGACTTGTGAAGGAGATAAAAAGAGCTATGAGATACCAAACAAGCTAGGATGGCATATAGATGATAATCTAGGTGAGAGGGACCCCTAGAGGTGGCAATGGGTGTAAGACAAGTAGGCAACTAAGAATTTTAAGCTAGTTTTTGAATATTTTAGTGTTTTAAGTATTTTTTAGTAATTTTAAATTTTAAAAATTTCTATATGTCAAAATTAAACCAAATTAGATGTTATGGGTAATAAAAAATTCATAGGTAAATGGGTTGGAAGGGTTTTAGGAGAAAACTACTAAAAGGTAATTTTTCACAAAATGGAAGGGGTCGATAGGGAAAAACAACTAGGTCAACCTCACCAACCCAACCAGCGAAAATTTAGGCAAAATCCACACTGTCGACCTAATAGGTATGTGCCGAATTTGTATATTTTGTAGATTGTCAACCTAATATAGTTTTGCAACTGATATGAAAAGTCTATAATGACAATGTAGTAGTAAGGGGGAAATAAGAGGGTTGACTTAGATTTTTAAGTCAACCAAGTAAAAAAATAGGGACATTTTAGTCAAACTAGTTTGACCAAAGAACCAAAATAATATGGAAATGTGTGCAAGTGGTTGAAAGAGTGATATAATGACCTAGAATGACCAATTGAGGGCTAAAAGGGGTGAGTAGGATAAAAATAGGTAAAAATGAATAAATTAAACTAGTTTAGGATTTTTTATTATTATTAAAATTGTAAAAAGAATGTATTTTGATTATACATGACATGGAGGATCTAATACATCTTTTGTTGTTTCCTAATTATAGGGAGAACCCAAATTCTAACATTTGGTAACTAGATCATAACTATTATATCTACTAAAGCATCTAAAATAGAGGATAGGGAAAGACTAATATCTATATGCCTAGGTGGCATAGTAGAGATGTGTAAGATACCCATGGGCTTAGATTTGTTAGTCATGTTCTTAGAATGCTAGGAATGGTTGACTAATACCTTTAGGTGGGAGGTGGAGAGGGATATGATAGAGGTGGCTATCACCCTAGAGGATGTGCATGCCATCCTAGGATTGTTGATAATGGGGACACTTCTGACAAATAGGATACTAGATAACGAAAAAGAGAGGAGAGCATTAGCTATATGGGATATAGGCTTAGAGATAATATATAAAAGATATAGAGTGAGTATGTTTCATGTATATACCTCATAGATTCTAGATATATATAAGGCTATGATAGGACTTGTGATATCATGAGTGTTATGTCACAGGTTAGATGACAAGGTACCATTATTCATGATAGCTTTGATCCAAATGATACTAGAGGAGAGAGTATTATATGATCTAGAATATATCATATGGGTCCAACTCATACATGATATGTATGGAGTGTTGGTCAGAGGGAAGAAGTCTATTGTACTAATCATATTACTGATGACATAGATCTATGAGATGTTTCCCATGTATTAGCTAGATGGGTTACCCATTACAATTAATTCTAGGTCACCTTGGGTACTAAGATGGAGATAACACTAGGTAGAATAGGTCATGCCCCACATGCCAGTGTTGTGGACAGTGAGATAGGCAAACGTAGTATGACATCCTTATGGGTGCATAACAACTACATGGCTAAACTAAGACATAGTTTTACCAACTTTAGCATGGATGGAGGTGACAGGATATTACCCTTGATGGATAGAGCAACATATAGTGGCATGAATACCAAGGTAAATGGGCTTGCCTCAACTAGCAACATTAATAGTGGTGCCCATGATTTTGGCCTTGCATGTTAGAGATCCATGAGGGAGAGGAGGACTAGGGTCACTAGTGGTGATGCCAATGATCAAGCCACATCATGAGAGACCATGGATTGGTTGAACATGACAAGTAGTAAAGCAAGAGGAGATAGATGTGGAGGCAAGAGAAATAGAGGTACCACCACTAGCTCCATAGTAGGATGAGAAAAAACCATTGAGGACACAGTGCTGATGGAGGTAGGAGTAGGAGATATCAGAGACTGTAGATGTCTTAGATGATGTAATAGATGGGCTAGGGTAGAGTTGGACTATAGAGAGGTCACTAAGGCATAGGTTTAGATAGACTCATGTTATGACTATAGGATTTATTTTTATGAGGCAATAGATAGAGGAGGTTATCAAAGGTTATGCATAAGGGGATACTATGCTTGACATTCATGTGGATGATGAGATAGTGGTGGCTAACACATAAATAGATAATAAAAGATGATTAAATTATTACTTAAGTTTATTTGAAATATACTAGAGATAGATAGATTTTGAAATATATCAGTGATCTAATATCTATTTAGTTTTCTTTTTATAGGTGGAGAAAAGGAGGAGGAAATCATATGGGGGGCCCTTATGAGGATAACACTCCATAATGTCTTTGGATGAGACACTGAATGATCCTAGTGTACCATCTTCCCCAACTCAAGTGAGTTAGTTCAGACTAGTCAGAGAGGTAATGAGGTAGATATGAGCATACAAAGAGGTAATATAGCCACCAATAGAGATAGGTGAGACACATGAATGGAAGGCCTTAGTAGAGGAGAGAGCTACACATATGGATATAATGACATAGATGACATAAGCACATGATTAGGAGAGTGTAACACATGTAATGGACCTAACCCATATGACACAGGTACAAGATTAGGAGAGAGTGATACATGCATTAGCCCTAACCCATATGACACAAGTACAAGAGAAGAAGAGAGAAACACATTTGGTGACCTTGGCCTAGGTTCAGGCTCAGGTAGCTTATCTATAAGGGTAGGTGTTGGGATTGAGATCTTGGATAGCCTCATTATAGCATTATGTTTGGAGGGTTCAAAGGAAAGCATCTATAAGAAGCATGGCTAGGACAAGAGATAGGTATGATGAGGCCCATCCATAGAGCTAGAGCATTGTATATAATTATATTTATTGTAACAAACTCATGATATATATATATATATATATATGGATCATTTTGGCATTCTAGATATTGGTTGTATATGTTATCATTATGGTTATTGTTATGGATGATTTGGATATAATTTCCTTATAGCACATGTATTTATTTGTTTGTTGTATATGTTATGGGAAATATATGAGTTGTGTTTTTTTTCTAGCATTATGTAGAACACATGCATGGTTAAAAAGAAACATACAAAAAAAATTGGTAAAATATAATCAATCAAGAAATGTACTACACTATTTTAAGTGGGGAAATGTGTAATAATAAAAAAATGACTAAGTATAAAGAACCAAAGGGTGGTAAATAAGATGGTAAAAAAAATTAAACCAAATGAAAGATTGGAACCAAATTAAAACAAGATCACACTAAATTGCATTGGAAAGTATGAAAATAATGTAATAAAATGGAAGGTATAAAAAAAGGACAAATGGTATAAAAACAAATCAATTAAGTTAATCAATCATACTATATCACATTGGGAAGTATAAGAGAAAAACAAAATTGGCCAAAAATGGGTCTTAAATTTATCACACTAATTCAAGATGGGAAGTATGAAAAATTCAAGAAAATGGTTGTATTCTTATATGCAATCATAAAATAAGAAGATAAAAGTGAAGGAGAAATGAAACAAGCATAAAACATACTAATTCAAGATGGGATGCATGTCAATGACATGTAACTTCATAATCAATCACATCTTATCTCATATTTGACACATGTATTTTTATTGTAACTTATTTTATTGGAAAATTTTGTGAGTGCCAAGTCCTATCCATGGTTTTACACTAAAACTCACAAAGGGAACACCAATGAGGTGGAAATGTGAAAATTGGGTTATAAAGGATGTGGGTAATAGGAAAGTGAAATTATGGTGATTTATGAGGATGGTTGGGTCCTATCCATGGTCTTATAATGCAACTCACAAATGAAATCCCAAGGGGATTGATCAATGAAAAAAATAATATTTCTAACGAGGAAATATGAGGAATGTAGGGAATGTAAAAATAATAATTTGAGCATCTTATGAAAATACCTTAGGAAATAAGAGGCATACTAAGGACATGAGAATACACCAAGTGACTAGTGACCATCAATATACAAAGGAAACCTATTCACTATAGATACAAAGCTTTATAGGAAAATAAGTGTGCTACTAAGATCAACTTATGAATGTAGATTGGTATATAAAAATTAAAATGGACCTACCTTCCCATGGCATGTTCCCCATTCCTTAAGACCCCTTACAGATCCATCAGTCTACTATAAATATTAGGTACTTATGTGAGAAAGTAGGTAGCACTAAAAGATTTTTTTATTTTCCTTTTATAATCTATTGGTCTACCATACCTCAAAGGACCTCAACTCTATTATGAGGCCAACTATGAAGTTTGAGATTTAACTATTAAAAGAAGATGTGCTTTGAATCACATCTTTTAGTGTGATTGGACTTTTAAGAATTTTCAATGTTTTTGCCATTTGTATCTTTCCTTTTATTAAATGATTTGTCTTTTTCATAGTTTTTATGGCTTGTATGATTCCTCCTCCATATGGACTTACAATGACCAATCATTAGAGATAAAGTGATACGCATTAATGAGTTGTCAGTTTAGGCTAAAAGAAGCTAAGGAACCAAAGATAAGACTGACTAGGATAATTAGTCTTAACAATGAACCAACATGTGATCTCAAGTCTCAACCATGTATATGCTTAGTTTGTAAAAAATGGGAAGAAAGGGAATAAGGAGATACAAAGTGGATCAATATAAGGAAAGTATAATGAGATGAATTATTTGCTAACTGATCACATGGTAATAAGAAATGACTAAAGGGAACCAATTTTGTAAAACTAAGTCACAATGATAATTATTCATGAAAAATAGAGATAAGAAAGCAAACGATCATAAAGATACAAGAAGGGAATTTGTAGGAAATAAAGAAAGAGAAATCAATGATAAAAAAATATATCCATAGGTAAACATAAATGATAATATAAGAAATATAGAGTGCAAGACTAAAGTCACCATGTAAGATAAATAAGAATTTGACATAGTGTCAAATGCTAGAAGAGATACATAAAGATAAAATTGGAGCACATGTCCAATCCAAATATAAATGCAAAATCACCATGCATCTACTCATAAATACTAATAAATATTCCCACACATATTATCCAAAACATCATATAGATCTCTATGAAGTTGGACATGAACTATTACTAATGTCTTGTCCATCTTTAATCAAAATTGGGAAAATACTTCTTATTTAATTTCCTCCATAGAAAAAGTAGGAATGTGGGATGGATCATACTGAGTAGGGAAATCAAGTAAGGGATGCTTTAGATAATTCATGAGATTAATATCCATAGGAGATTCTATAATCACTTATAGAGAAGAATCCATAAATGATGGATACATAGGTATAGAAGGATCCATAAGTGAGGGAAGATCCACATGTGAAGGAGTCATGGGTGGAGTTATAGAAGTTGATGAAAGGACCATAAGAAGGCATGGAACCATAGGAAGTGAAGCCATGGGATAAGGAGGAGGACCCTTATTTTAGGAATGACCTATGGGAGGAATGTAATAAGGTCTAAGAGTAGCTATAATGTGATCCTTAAGGTGTTACTGAAGGATGTGATAATGATTAGTGTGATGGGTACCACATTCGTGCCATAGATAATATATCTCTATACTTAGGCATATATTTAGGAAGAAACTTTGGGGGAGACATGGTCTTGTCTAAATATTAAAGGGAATAAGGATGCAAATTATTAATATATTATCAGAGCTTATGATAATGGATGGAAAAATGATTATATGTTCCATAGAAGTAATAGATACGCTTGTGAGTGGTCTTAGTAGAAGTACTTATAGGAGGTGGTGTAAGAAGAGTGGAAAGAGATGAAGTTGACTCATAAACATATTTGGTTTTAATAGATCAATTTTAGGTAAAGGAATAAAACCATCACCAAAGGAGGGTGGTGGTGGGGAAGGAACTAGATTAGGCTCAATACAAGGAGTGATGGGATCAAAAGTAGGGATAAACTCAAAAATAGTAAAAATAAGAACATGCTCAACTATAGTAGGAGAAAGAATGGGATCAACTATAGTGGGATCAGGAGTGGGTTCTAATGTGGGTTCCATTGAGGGAGGCATGGAATTTATATAAGGCCAAAGAAGGGTCACATGCATCTCAAGGATTAGTAGGCTATAGGGGTCACGATACCTAGAAAAGTGGTAAGGCCTAGTCATAACACAATCCATGATCATAATCTTATGAGGTTATTAAAAAATTGGAGGTGTCAGCACCATCTATACCCTATGATAAAGAAGAAAAATACTAAAATTAGGAGCTATAATTGAATTAAAATGGGAAGATACATGAAAGACTCAAACAAAGAAGAATGATAATGGATAATGTCAACATCATGGGCTTAGACAAGATCACCTAAGAATTGATCATCAAAAGAATAACCATCATCATAATCTAGTGTGTGAAGATCAATGACACAAGTAGGGATGACCTTGTCATCCAAGGAAGCATGGTGAATAGAATGTTGAGTCTTAGTCAAGATAATGGGAATATCATCATAAGGAGGTTTGTGAGAATGAGGCTATAAAGAAGCTAAAAGCTGTAAGATGAGATGAGGTGAGAGATCACAATTTTAATTTTTAGGTTAGTCTCATCAATATCATCATTATCATAGTCTAAGAGGTTACATGAATGTTTTGAATGAGTTTAGGATGACTGTTGTAACCTCTAGTGGAATTATTGGGGAAATTGAGGCATTAAGACTCATAGAATGGAACACTGGGTAAAGGTTCAAGAGTAAGGATTTTGAAGACACCATGGTATTGGAATTGTTTAAAATTTCAAGGATTAATGTCACCTTGAATCCTATAAATGGCTCCATTGTGATGGAATTTAACACATTGGTAGGTAGAAGAAGCAACTACTCTCATATAGTGAGTCTATGGCCTACCAAAAAAGATATTATAAGAAAGGGGAAAGTTAAATATAATCACCTTCACATGAATGATGATAGGTGGGATAGTAATGGGAAACCACACACAACCTATAGGAGGCATTTGCCTTCTATTATATCCTTGACATGTGACGTGTATGGACTTGAGGTTACATTTAGAATATCCATGTGTCTTGATAAAATTTAAAAATGCAACACAAGTTCTTGAACCCTTTTTAACCAATGCATGCTTGAATTAGATATCACCTATTTTGATACTATAGAATAAAGGAGGATCATTCACATGAAGCAGAATCTCATCTAGAATCATATAAGTGATAAGAAATTTTAAAGAAAGAAAAGTGTCCATTATTTTATCAATATGGATGGATATCTCTTCACATTATTATAATATGTTATCCTCATATCCATATTAGGTTGTTTCACATCCTACTAGGGGAGGATGAGGGATGTTCATCTCAAACAAGAGTTGCATAGTATGGTTTTTATGACATAGAGAGGTCCTCATAATCTCAAGGAATGAAATTTGGAATGGGAGATTAGTGAGTTCCATAATGGGATCCCACTCATTGTAACCCATGAGAAGATTGTTATAAATAGGTGCATAGTGACTAAGAAGGTCTTTAGAAGGAGGATCTGAAGTGCATTAGAATTTATGTTGATAAGAGGGACAATTTTAGAACAAGGTTGTAAATTATGTTGAAAAGTTAAAATAATTGGTTCAAATTGATTTTGATAGATTGTAAAAGAAGTATTGGTAGAATATTGATTTTCATTATTGTTAGAAGATGGAAGAATCATATAAATATAATGAGAAGTGTTATTCAAGGGACAATTGGGAATTGGATCATCAAAGTTTATAAGGTCATCTTGCCCCAACTCATTTAAATGAGTTGGAGAAGAATTTTGGATAACATATAATGTGCAAGACAATGGAGGAGTGTAGATGGGTTGAGAATCAATGAAAGCAACCACCCTTCACATATTAGTCATGTTAACCACATTCTCTTCAAAAGCGGGATCAACTAGACTTTCTATGTCATTGGTGGAAGGGGTGGGTTTTTTTTTATTATCTTGATTAGGTTGATGATTAGGAAGAGGGTTTTTGTAGATAGACAAATGATCATTAGCTTAATTCAACACTTAAGATTTAATATGTGATTCATGAGCCTTAAAATCAATTTCATAGGCTTTTTGATGCTTTTAAATAATTGATTCATGAGAAAAATTAGGACCAATAAGAAAATAAATAGCTAAATTATGGAGCTACCTATAGGTCTCATGAGATTGATCCCAACAAGAGTGAAACCAAAAAAAAATATTAGGATCATACTAGGATTTCATAAGATGAGTGGGATCAAGTTGTCTTAGAAGAGCCTAGGTAGGCTTAAATAATTCAATCGAGGATAAGAGTTTGTGAACATTAATGTTATTTGGTGAAGATAGATGATGATTGGTTTATTATTGATAAGGGAGAGTTGGTTCCAAATATTGGTTAGAAAAAACATATTGAATAGTGTGAATGGTGTCATAAGAGTCTGTAACACCATCATCGGTAGCATTAAGACTTTTTTTATTAAGAGATCAGGACCCATAGAAGGTTGGGGTGGCTTGAATTTATGCATAAGGAAATATTGATATTTAACTTGGTTAATAGGCTCCTCCAAAGTATGTGGAGAGAGAAAGAGAGAGAGAGAGAGTATGGACCTTATATTATAATTTGGAAAAAAGAGCATTGGTGAAGAGATGGAAAAGGTTATCATCAACCATGTTATGTTCATACTTGTTTGACAAAGTTTTCCACCTCTTAACAAAAGCTTGAGTAGTTTCATTTTCAATTTGTTTAGACTTTATGAAGTGGGCCAAATTATTTTGAAGGAGATAATTAGTTTGAAATTCTTGAACTTAGGCATTCACTAAATCTTCCTAACTAGTAATGGAATGAGTTCTAAGTTGATTGTACCAGTATAAGGCATCACCCATGAGGGTTTTGGCTAAGATTTTGGTAGTAGAAAAGGTGTTCAATTTGAACCGATCCTTAAAAATATTTCTAAATGTTATAATATGAAGGGTAGGATCAGTTAATCTATTAAAAAAAATTATAGGGGTAATACCTCATATATCATTATTAGCAATTCAAGTGGTAAGAGGTTCATTTTGAATATGTTTAATGGTTTTTTTGACAAAAGGAGGTTGAAGTATGAGATTAACTTGATAATCTAAAAGAGGATGAGGGGGAACATTTTGGTTATGCATTTCCTAAGTCATTGGTTGAGAATGAGTTTAAGATGGAGAAGGTGATTTTTCATTCTCATCATTTGATTTGTGTTATGAGTTTGAAAGGTATTCATTTGATTTAGTGTTTATAACAATATTTGGTGGGTTTTATCAACATTATTTGAAGTATTAGAGTTAGTATTGGAATTGGTATTAGTGGCTTGGGTACCACTATTAGTGTTGATAGAATCTTGAGAGGAACTATAAGAATGTGAAGCACTAGTGACAAACTTCACTTGTGTATCAAAATATGGAATAGTGAAGGGATGAGAAGAAGCACTAGAAGCATGATTACTTTGGGTAGAAAACAATGCACTAGTGGAAGGATTGAGGATAATAAATCTTGTAAGAGTCCCATAGATGTAGAACCTACCATATTAGTAGATATGCTAGTCATTAAGGTATAAGAGGTTAAAGAGGAAGAAGTCATGGTATGAGAAGGGGTCATAACCAAGGGAAGAGAATAAGAATCAAAAAAGGTAGTACCCACAAATCCATTTGAGAATGTGGGGGTAGGTGAATGAGGCTCTTCAAATTGACCACTAATCATAAGTTGGTAAATGGTAAAGGGATCCTTTCCTTGATGTTGAGGAAATTCAAAGATAAAGAAGATAATGTTGGGGTATACTCTAATTCAGGTTGGTCTTATAGGGAAAAGAGAGTATTATTTTGTGAAGAGGTATTAGGAAGGATCTCATAGTTAATTATTTGAGTGGCTATGTGAACATTACTCTCATCTAAGAGAGGATCCTTACTCTGCATATGGGAGACCTTATGAGGGTTGGTAAAACTCATCATGTTTGTTGACTCAATGTTGTCTTCAAATATAAAATTCATAATGAAGGATAAGGACTAAAACTAGGTAAGAGAAATGAAAAATCAAGGAAACAAGTGTGGTAAAAATAGTGCAGGGTCAACTAGGTCAACCTAGCATAGAAAATAGGGATTTTAAATAGTACAAGGTTGACTGGGTCAATCCAATATAGTAAACAGAGGTTGTAAAAGTGTATAGGGTCAAATGGATCAACCTAACATAATAAAAAGGGAAAATAAAAAGGTCTATAATAGACTATATTGACTAAAATGATGATGCACTGAAACAAGAATAACTTTTCAATTATTTAGAAAGGTATGAACTTAAAGGAAATAAACAATCAATTGGATCAATGAAGTTGATCTAATTGAGGCATGCAACACAAAACCTTGCACCAACATTGGTTAATGCAAGTTTTTAGAATATAAAATAAAATTGAGCAAAGAGCAAGCAATCAACTTGAAAAGTAAAAGATAAATATATTCTCAACTTAAATGTTATTAGAATATTTAGAATATAATTTTAAATGTTATGGGAAGTTGGTTGTAAGCAAGGAAGTAGAAAATAATCTAAGGATGGTTTTAGGATGTTTGGGCTAAAAAGGATCTATATTGGTAATCGTACAAGCTTGTTATTGGGGTTTGTTGATGCCTCTATGTGTATCATAGGTGATCTTAGTGTTTAAATAACACTTTTAATTTTAGAATTTTTATAATTCATAGCATGAGTAGTAAGTTTTGGTAATCTAGTTACCTGTGGTGAAATAGAGGTAGAGAAAATTAAATTGTTCCATAAATTTATATTGATTGGTGGTTGAGAGCCATCATGGTCCTTAAAATTTGTAAGTTTTGAAGAATCTATGCTAATATTAGTGAATTTTGGTCAGAGATATGCACTAAAAACTAATCTATATGAATATTTATATATAAGATTTAAACTAAAGTGATTTGATCATAAAAAGAAGCAAAAGGACAGGTAGGGTAGAAAGAAAGTAGGTGGTTGTTTATCTTTTCCTTAAACACCATGATAAGGTTTTACTTTTAACTAAACATGCATTTAATCAATATATAATTTAAAGTATCAAATGCTCAAATCACACCATATACCAAGTATCTAAGGAAAACATGAAAGAATACAAGTATGAACTGACTTTACCATAAAGGTTTAGTGTTGCATTCAAATAGCATTTGCACATCCTAATGTAGAGAAAATAAAATGAAACACAAAGTCTAAGAACACTCAACTAATCTAGCTTCAACATAAATTATCAACCCTATATCAAAGATGCACATTCAAAATTCATAAAACCATTCAAATCAAAGACCTAGAATAAGCGATTGAGAGAGAATCCATGTGAAAATTGATACAAACAAACTTGGACAAAATTTTTAATATTCTTTGCTTATATTAATTTCTCAAAGTATACAAATTTTAGCTTAGAATTCCCTCTCTTTACAAAATGGTAATACTGCCTTTTATAGAAAACTAAGGTAGTATACCAATTAGTCATAAGATCACACATGTACAAAGATAAGGACAACTATCCTTATTCATAGTTTTAGAATATGTTTCTCTTTCCAAAATGGACTAAGCTATAGGAAAATATGATAATAAACTAACATATTCATTTACAAAATAATATTCCATGTTCAAATATCACAATAATTTACATAAAATAGAATATTAATTACCTTATTACTCTTAGAGAATTTCCATAGCTCTTTGATGTTTCTCGCTAATAAGATCCAAATAAACAACTAGCTTTAAGAGATAGACATATTCCTAATCATCCAAGTCATTAAAGTCTCTATCATTTCTTGCCATGGCTTCCTTGATGATCCTAGCTTCAATAATCTTCTCCTCAATAGTGAAGAACATGCCCCATGACTCGACTGGTGTCACTCCTATATTGGCCTTGACTTTCGATCCTCACTTCTTGCATTACTGAAGTGGCTTTGTGCTTGTACTCATCATCATCAATGATTCCCATGGAGATAAACTTTGTAGGGTTAGCCAGCATTATACCAAGGAGTTGTCTAATTTTGGCTATTATCTCCTTGTCATCCCTCAAGAGTATGTATAAGCTCTTTAACCAAGAACTCAAAATTTTAATCTTATCAATAACTATCCCTAATGTTTCATTTAGGTGGTCTAGGCTAATGGTTTTGAAGCTAATAATCCTACCCTTAATTAGTATGTTGATAAACTCCCATATTTTATCTTCTACATCCTACCATTAGGCCACCAATCCTTTAACTACTTCACTTCATTGGGTCAATGCATCTTACCCCAGCTTCATTAATTTTAAGGAGTCAAACATGTTAAATAAATATGCCTCAAACATCTTTATTATTTCCTTTAGGACTAACAAGATAGCTTGTGTCTCTAGATTATCCTTTTCTTTCTCATGAATAGGATGCTCACCAAGACTTTGACCTCTAATGGGAATTAAACCAAAAAAGGGTTTAACTCTCTAGAATGTGAACTCTATACTTCCCACCATGGTCCTCTTAGTGGTTACCCTTTCTAATCCTACTATTTATGGATTAAACTATATACTAACTATTGACTCTGTGACCTTAGGAGGTTTAGGAGTCTCCATTTGGGTGTTGCTTGAGGCACCTAGAGTGTTTATTTGTGTGCCACTTGATCCTGCTATGGAAACTATTCTTCTCTCTTCCTCCTCTTTCATCAAATATAATATCCATGGATTGAATTCATCATGGATATCAATGTGGATTATTTGGATCATGGCCCATGGGTGGGATAAAGTGGGAATCATCTACATCTTCCCATTAATTAACCATTCAAAGATAATTGGTCTATGAATGGGGTATTCATCACTGAACAAGTTGACCTCATTCATGGGGTGGGTGAAGGTCAACTTGGGCTTCTTTATCCCAACTAGGACTAATGCCAACTCAACTTTCCTTTTGTGTGGGGGTGCCATTATAACTAGTTTCAAATCAACTTCCTTCCCTCTATCTTATTCTGCATCTTTAGCTTAGGCTTAGGGTTCCTCATTTTGCTATTATTCATCTAACCCATATGCTTTAGCAAGCACCTTAAGTTCATCCTCTCTTGTCTCATTAGGTTCCAATACAATCATATCCAAGAAATCTATTGGATATTTTGGCCTTTTAGGTGAGGCTGAAGATGATCCCTCTCTAGGTCTCTCTTCCTATTTCTCTTTACCAGGTCCTTGTACCTCTTATGCCTGGGGTTGTTTCATTTTTTTCTCTAGAGAGGGCCTATAAGAGGGTCTAGGTAATATGTGATATTATAGGGGCCCCATTTTCCATATCTCACTAGTGGCTTTCCATTTTCCCAAGCCAACCTAGGATCCAGCTTAATGTTATGCCTCTTTAGTTTGGCTAATACCTATGGGAAACTAGAGGCCTTAATGTATAATGGGTCATGGATCTTGGGTTGATGTTCATATAATTTATTTATGGTTTTGGACTTTAGATGCTTGGTAACCCTCTCATTAGGGTCCCACTACCTCAATTCATCTTTTTTAGGGTGAATGAGTCTTGTGTCTAGAAATAACATTCACATGCTCCCAATTTTATAACATAGTTTTGTTTATTGTCAAAGGAAAAGTATGGGGGATTTCCTTTTTTCCTTACAAAATCAATTTATACCATGAAGAAGTTGGTAAGCTAGTTCTTGTTCTGATATCTTAGTGGGTACATAGATGGGTAACCTATGGAGCTATGTCAAAGTCCCCTCTATCCTTATTACTATATAATCTAGGAAAAACCATATATCCCCTATCAAATACACATATTTCTTAACCAGGGGGATGAACCTACTCATGGGGATTCCTTTGATGGCTTCCAATAGAGCTAGATAAACATAATCACAAATGAATTGCATGTTGTGTCTATATTTGAATATGTGAAGATTTGAATAATGATGGGAGACAGTAGGTCTCCCATCAAGTGACCAAATCTTAATGTTTGGGATCTTGGTGGTGGCCATGAGGGCATCAAGTAGATAGGACATCATGTATAAGTGGTTGATGTTTTTCCTTTTGATGGTTGTGAATTATGATTTAAATTGGATATTAATCATCTCACCCAATGGGGGAGTGAGTCCCTTCTCTACCATAAAGTAAACATATGGCACCTAGAGTTTATCAATATATGTAGTGGAGGGGGCTCCAAATAGCCTATTCAATAAGGTCATTATTATCCTAATCCCCTTCATGAAGTATACAATTGGTATTTTTCTTTTGGGGTCCTAGATTAATTATTTCTTGATAAGTAGCCATGGGGTAAGGATTATGTTTAGGTTAGGCTCTCCAGTCCACTTTTTAATGCTGGGAAATTCTATCTGGGGCTTATATAGTTTATAGTAGCTATCAAAAGCAAGGGGGAATATATGTTATTTTCTTAAAACTATGTTCATGTACAATCCAATCTTTCTCAATTTTAAATTCCTTGAAAAGAGGATCAAGGACATCGATGCAATGTAATACCTCAGGCTTGGTGGAAGCATAATGAAGGCTAGTCATTTGGATGGAGACTAGTTCATTGTATCTCTGTAGAATGGTTGCATTATTCTATTCTTCCCTTATAAGAGATTGCATCTACTCGATGGTATAAAAGAGTTTAGACCAATTCCTATTCCCATTATTTAAAGCTACAGTATCTAGGTCCATGTCTTTAAAGATTCTTCCCTCATTGTCTGAGGTCAAATACAACTCATTTTCATCCCTTTGTTGTTGTCTATGAGCTGCCATGGTTATGAGACTTGAAAATTATTCACCAGTGGATTTCAAGTAATCTCTAAGTCAACTTACTCTTTCTTAGATTATAATTGAACTCTTCCTAGTTTGACTATGTTTAATTCAAGTTCAAATTAGGGATTTTCTAAAGCTTTAATGGCAATGGCAATTCAGACTTAGGACCATCCCTATCTCAAATTTAATTGAGACCTAGGCCTTTATACTTTTGCTTTTTTAATCACACAAAATATTTAATTTTTTCATTTTATGCTTGTGTGGAACCTATATGGCATCCATTTGACAACTTTCATGACATTTTTCATAAATGCCTTAAGGGACTAGCTGTTATCTTTTAAAAATCCATATTTTCCTTCGTACCATGGATATTTATTTATGGATCAATGTAGACCTTTGATAAAAATCACTAGGCTTGAAATTCATTGGATACTTTTTGTCAAGCCCCATGGTTATGCCACTTGGTACCTTTCTGGGCCTTCTAGGCTCTATATTCTATGTAGTGAATGCATGCTTACCATGTGTTAATCTCTCAAGCCCTTAAGGGCTCATTGAATAGTCTCTAACAACTATGCTTCATCCTATCACCTCTCATGAAAAAGTATGGATCATTTATATTAATCTAAATAGATGCATACCATTGGTCTGATAAATCAAATATCTTAGATTTATTAGGTCTTTTTGTTTTGTCTGATCAATCCCCATGATGGAGTGAGAGCCATTGATCCTAAAAAGGGTGAGAAATTTAATTAGCATCATAATATAGGAAGGTACTTAGGCTTAAATAATTTAGGCTAAGGTTTATTTCATGTTTAATAAACACGTCATAAACTTTAGCCTAAAACATTATAGCCTAAGTTTTTAGAATGCATATAAAAGGGACCTAGGCTAAATATTTTGGGCTAAGGTTTATGTTGTGTTAATAAACACAACATATACCTTAGGCTAAAATATTTACACAAAGTTCTTACAATATGCCTAAAGGGGCCTAAATAATAAGTGGTCCAAATGTTAGGTTTTAGCCTAGGATTTTATTGTACTAATAAATATGATAAAACCTTAGGTTAAAAGCATTTTAAGCTATTTTTTCTATCATATGGACCTTTTAAGATAAGACTTAATATAAACTTCTAACCTAAGGTTTACTACATTTAAACAAATGGAATTGGAACCTTCGAAAATATACTTAGACTAAGTCCATGTCTTCATATATTTAAACCACAAGATCATTTTATTATATGAAATTCAAAGATCCTAAGTATTTGAATATATTTTGAAGGGTTCTATTAATTTTCAATGCAAGCCATAAGCTTTTAGCAATATTTTGAAGGGTATCCTTATGTCCAAGAAAAATAATTGATTAGCTTAAATTTGACATTCTCATTTACATCAATGATGGCCTTGTGGATGTCAAATGAGGGTCACAAGAACATCAAATTTAAGTTAGTTGATCATTAGGTTTGATGGGCTTAAAGTTGATGATCTCATGGATGTCAATGATGTCTTCATGGATGTTAAATGACGATCATAAGAACATCAAATTTAATTTCATGAAATCTTTTTGGTCTTTAAACCTTGGATTTGATACGCTCTATTAAATCATTATGTCCTAATCAAGTATAGATCGTTGATCAAGATTTGAGCATATATACACTATTGGCTAATTTTAATTCATGGGACCCTTTATTATCAAGCTCAAATATGGGAGCGTCATGTGGTAGTTTTATGAGGCTCCCTAAGATTTTGAATTTCTAGCACCATGTTTGCTCTATTGGATCATTTCTATACAAGTAGCCATAGACCGTCGATCTTGATCTAAATTATTATACTTGATTGGTTCCTTTCATATATTAAAGTTACAGTATAAGTTTTATCCTAAGCTTTTGTTATATTAATAAACATAATGAGGCCTTAGGGTAAAACTTAAGATAAGTTTATGTTTAATAAAAGGGACCCTTGAACCTTAATGATGATCTCATGTCATTTGATCCTCAATCTTGCTTAAGCAAGAATCATCAATCATGATCATGATCATGGTGATCTTATGAGATTGGTTTGATGCATCAAATGCTTTGATTCATTATTAGGATTCTTATACTCCATCAGAGCCTTCTTCGTGATGAAGCAATGACCATCATATCTATAAATGAGGGGATCAAGTTAGGATGTGGGTTAATATAAGAACTTAGGCTAATTTTTTAAGACTAATGTCTCATTCATGTTGAAAATATGAATGAGGTCTTAGGGTTAAGACTTTAGGCTAAGCATATAACAAAGGGGACCATGCTAAGATTAAAAAACCTACAAACATAAACATTAGACCATGTTAAAACATAAGGAATGAAAGGGGGAAAATAAAAGGGGACCAAAAATGAATTTTTTTTAGGGTAAGGTTTGTTTGTGTTGAAAAACATGACCAAGCCCTAGCATAAAAATTAGGCTTAAGTCCAAAAGTTAATCAAAATGTTCCCACCAAATCTATTATTGCCAAAGTTTGAATTTGAATCAAAGGTCTAAGTTAGGGTTTTTCAAAGGAGTGTTTCATTACATGAATACAACTATGCACTACCATAAATTCAAGACTAGTAAAAATTTTAATACGGTTAATCTGTAAATTCCAAGCATGATACATAAGAAACCCCATGAAACCTAAAACTTAAGATATGAGGATCAATTGTTAACAACATTAGGTAAGTTTCAAATAAAACCATGAATAAATGGGCCAATTTCATTAGGCATAAATGATCTTAAAATTTTAATAACGTGTAGAATATCAATATTTCAATGATAAGGTTTGAAATAATCACTAGGGTCCCTATGTTTTAGAAATAAGGGTATGTTGACCTCAACAAGGCCTACCCCTTCACTTTACACACTACAGTGATAAAGGCATTGGGTGCTTAGCTATAATAGACCATTAATCATGTGTTTATACTTGGATAGAAAACCAAGTCAATTTCCCCCTTAGTGATGAAATCCAAATAGGTTGGCCTTGGGTAAACAATTTTTAAAGTGCTTGTTTAAGATTTTTTGATTTGGTCGTGTGTGCATAAAATAGAAAAATAGTGAAACTAAATGATAAATTAAAAACCACCTAATTACACTATGTAAACTATTCTAATCATCCAAGAAAAAAGAAATGAAAGTGTGAGATAATTACTATCATATAAGGATTGATTCTAACTTTGAAACATGATACAATGTCAACACAGTTGATAGTATGTGCACAGAATATAGAATAGGGTCTATAATGTCACCTCTGTATTGTAAAAGTAAGGTCTAAAAATGAATAGGGCCAACATATTCAATCTAGTTATCCAAATAGCACAAAATACAAAAATTGGGTTAATAGGGTTGACCCAGTTGATTGTATAAGGGTAGTTTTAAAGATTACAAACTATGAAAAGAAAAGATAGTAAGAAAAGAGAGAAAATATAGAAAAGAACCCTAGTGGGTCTAAAGATGTAGAGATGTGAGATTGTTTTCAAAAGACTTTTGATAAATGCTTTAAACTTCTACAAACAAGGTCAACTATGTTGATCTAGCTTATAAAACCATGTTGATGAGTACCTAAAATATATAGGGTCAATTGGGTCGACTTAGTATGCTAAACAAGATGCCTAAAATGTATAGGGTTGACTAGGTTGACCTAGTAGTCTAAATTGGAATTCTAAAAATTTAGAAAATTGCATTGGGTTGACTATTTGATCCAATATCTTATACCTAAAAAAGAACCTATGCAAAAAGAACAAAATTGTATGGATGCAACTATGTGTTAAACTTGTGCACAAAAGTTAGAGTTGGGCTGATGCAGTCGACCAAGTATGGAAAATATTTAATAAAAATAATGATAAAATAAATAAATAAATAAGTGAAAAAATCCTATAAGGGTTAGTTCATGTTGGGTTCACTAGAATATATGCAGTCAAAAATGTATCATGTCTATAAATCAATCCTAGCTCGAAGAAGATAGATCATACCTACACTTTTTATTGGAGATACATTTGTTAAGTGAAAGCATGACTAATATGGGGATCCTCTAAACCTAATTAGGAGATAATTTATCACAATACACTATGATAAGTAAGGTTCCAAAACCTCCAATCTAACACAATCATGCAATAACCCTAAGGGGGTCCTAGGTTTTGATATTTTACCTATTCTAATAATAATAAAAGTAAATCTAATCTAATGTTCACCAAAGATTGTGACACAAAGTGGGTGTTAGAAACAATAAAACTAAACATGCATAATATATATATATATATATATAGTCATGTCAATGTATATGAAATCCTAATGCATTGAATAAAAGCACAACTTCATTATCTATCTACTCTTATAAAAGAGAAATAAAGTTAGGAATACTTACCTTGAAGATGAACCTATTGAGCCTCATTCTCACCCTTGGCCAAGGTGCTTTGCAAGAGATTATTTTGGTATGTAAGGATGACAAAGACATATCAGCTCTAGGCTACATAACCTATCAATGCATCTAAAAGACTTTTTCAAAAGTCAAGATCCATATCTCCAAAGAAAATATGGAACCCTAAGCTTTATTTATTAAGTAGAATGGTCAATAAGCATATGTTCATTTTCACTTCTTATTCACTTATTTATTATCAAATGGTGGGAAATCAAATTGTATATATAGGTGGATATTTCCCTAAAACATTCCAAAAATGTCAACTGATAGGGTCAACCCAATCAACCCAATACAATTTCAGATAATAATTCACTAGGTCTCAAGCTAGGTCGACCAAAGGTTAAAATAGTTCCTAAGTAAAAATAACCCAAAATTATATAGGGGCGACCCAGTTGACCCTATATAGCCAACTATCAAAATGGGATTAAGGTTAAGAAAAGGAGGATAAAATGTATCAATATTCTAAAATGAGTAAAATAAAGAAGAACAAGCTTAGGGTAAATGGTTTTAGGAGACAAGTGTGTAGATAACAAGTGGCAAAAGGGATAACAATCCTATGAAGCACCAATTGTTTGCCCACCCCTTTCCCAGTGTACCCTTTAAGTCATGCACTTAGAGAGATTGAGACTCAATAGGTTCTTGTAAGATACAAAGTGTCAGTAATCGATAAAAGTTTGAAAATATTATGTTTATACACATGGTATAAAATAGATGAAACCTTATAAATTCACCAAACTTACTCCCTTTCCTAATTAGAGGGGGAAAATAAATAACCCAATCACTGTATGAAATATGCTCCCATAAGATAAATCCAAGATAAAACATGAGTCTAAAAAGAAGACAAGCACACCCAAGCCTTGAAATGGTAAACTCTAAACTTCTACCAGTCCTTTTATCTTTCCTAGCATGGTTGAAAGCTTACAGATCTACCACAGGGAGGCAATAACCTTTCTATTATATTTTTCTAGAGTACCTCCTTACTATTGTAGAATTTCTACCAGTGCATAGACCTAATAGACTCAAGTTTAAAGCTTTGGATCTATTGATTAACCTTAATGAAACTTCCACTCTAGTTTTATTTTCCATATCACACCCAAGAAGTTCCTTCCACTAGTATTTAGATCTAATTCATTTCCACCCAATAAGACATTCAATATTCTAGGGGAGGGAATTAATGAAGATAATGACCTCTAATCCTCCTATATTTGGTTAATCTTCATCTATTCCTTTTAACCAACAAACAACATAACCACATTCTATTTGAAATATCCTTCTACCACTAGAATAGAACCACCTTTCTCTTATGGACCTTCTGCTAGTTCATTTTGTGGATCTATCACTTAGCCTCAATGAGTCTTCCTCTTGGGTTTTTTATGTAGGAATCTATCCAAAATCTTCTACTCCATTATTTATCACCCACCATTCTTCCACTCTAAATCTATCCCACCTAGTAGGCCATTCAAACTGTTAGGGGATGTTAATTGATGGCATGTACAACCCCTAGTCCACCTAGATCTAGGTCATCTTCATCTCCTCCTTCCCCTTGATTTCCTTCCTACCCATGCCTTATTTTAAAAATATTCCTTCCACACTTTCCACTCATCTTGGCACTCCTTCTGCTTCCATCCCTTGAAATGGTAGACTCTAAACTTTTTCCAATCCTTTGTCTTTCCCAACATGGTTGATTATTTTTGAATTTTTGTTTGAACTTTTTTTTAGAATTTTTGAAATTTTGGAATTTGAAAATCTTTTTAAAAGTGTGAGTAATGAATGCTTATAAAATAGAGGAAGAGGGAGGTATTCAAAGAATACTCAATAAGGTGATAAATAATAGTGTTATGAAAAGGTAATCAAGACATTGCCCATAATGTATGTGTATATGAATAAAATTAATGTAGCTCAAATTATTAATATAAATAATAATTTTCTTGATCCTTAATGGCCAAGATAAAAATGTGATCATTTAATTATAATGAAATTCAAAGTATGATGGGTATGAGATAATGAGCAAGACTAAGCATTGAAAGCATTTTTAAGATAGTTGTGTTGGATTATTTGAATTGGTTAAAAAAATAAGATGGAAAGTGCCCAAAGTGAAAATAAATCCAAGGGATAAAAGATTTATTGGATAATAAATAGAATAATTGGGAAGGAATTAAAAGAAAATAAAATATATACAAAGGGAAAGTACATGTATCTTAACCAATAATTTGATTAGAATAAAGTTATTATGGGGTTCATGCACAAAGGTTATATCTACCTACTTCCATTTGTAATAGACTGCCATTTGGAATATAATATCATTATGTAGAGCCATTTTATTCATTATATTACATATTGATCATAATTATATTATATATATTTGTTAGATATGTCATTTTTTTATGTAGGTTTTATGCACACTAGGGAACCTTACAAGGTAGACTCTAATGATACAAGGTGCGAGCTAAGGGGTATTAGGTTTTTTAAATATTATGTTGTTGTAATAGTGATGAGAAAAGTAGTTATTTACAATGGATGGGTTTGGCCATGGATGAATATAAAACTACTTGATATGGGTGTATTGATGATGGATCTAACTTAGGGTGGGTCTGACAAAATAAAACTCAAAAATAGGGAAAGGTAAGGCAAAAAATAAGGTATGTGGACCAAATAAGTTGAAACCTTTCTAAGACAGCTCTTTAACTATGGATTGGACAAGAAATTAAGAACCAATGTAGGTTGCAATATGCTATAATAATACCAGTAATAAAATATAGTTAAGATTCCAAGTAAAGAAGAATACATTAAACTTGAACATATATAATCAAGATTTGTCATATTTTTAAGATTGTGTTTGCACATCTACCATGGGGATTATGATTAATACACAAAAGGCATTCAAATTAGAATTAAAAAAATATGAATAACTATATTAAAAATACAAATCATGAAAACCCAAGAGACTAAGATACTAAAATGACAAAAATTCTTACAAGATTCATAGGTTTGGAGAAGAATTAGATTTTCACATCAAGAATAACAACAAAACAATTCATAAAATTTATCATTAATATTAATATCAAAAATTCTCCTCCCTTTGGGATAGGGAGGATACAAATAGATATAATCTTGGAGAGGGGAATGCCCATCCCTAAAATGAATTCTAAATTTACATCTCCATAAATAGCACTGTGTCAATCATGATGTAAAGCATGCATGTAGAAAAGCATTTTCCTAAAATAGAATTCCTTGACTAAAAATTATATATATCTATAGTTTCTATAGCTATCACCCAAATATTTTCTTCTACTAATAGTGCCACATCATCACCCATATAAATATAAGTATTTATTTTCATGTTCTAGCTAAGTTGGAACATTGGTTCCTTATACATATACATACATACATACATATATATATACATATATATATATACATATATATATATATATATATATATATATATACATATATATATACATATATATATATATACATATATATATACACACATATATATATACATATATATATATACACATATATATATATATATATACATATATATATATATACATATATATATATATATACATATATATATATACATACATATATATATATATATATATTAGGAAACAATTTTCCAACTTAGCTAGAACATGAAAATAAATACTTATATTTATATGGGTGATGATGTGGCACTATTAGTAGAAGAAAATAGCTGGGTGATAGCTATAGAAACTAAAGTGGGCACTATAGGTATTTGAGGAATCAAAACTAGCCCACCTGGAGTATGCATGATTGCATATATATATGGAATTGGTAACCTTATTAATATGTGGTAACACTTTCAGTTAACTACATGCTTGGTGCTGACCCTAAAGATAATCCTTTAGCTTTGAGTTATTTGAATAATGCATATACCACTTCGAACTATTTGTTAAAAATGTCAAAATTGGGCAATGAAGGTTTAATTTTTTGATGGATTAAACCATTAGCCTTGTATGTTCTACTTTTGAGTTATTAAACTCTGATCCAAGGGCCTCAATATTTGTCAATCTACCCTTAGACAAAAAAATTACCTGTAAGATCTCATCATTAGTTTTATACATTATTCCTTCAACTTCCTCCTTAAATCTATTTATAACTACTTTAAGGAATGTTCCAAAATTTGGCATGTCAACTAACTCTCTAGTAGAGGTTATCACATTAGTGACCCTCATATCCTTCAAAATTTCCAAGGCATCATTCTCATGATTCACAAAATGTCCCATTAATGCTTTCACTATGCATGTAAATTAATGGTACCATCCCTTTTATTAATTACATAGCTTAGGGCCCATGCTACATCTTGGTTGGATACTAGTATCAACTAGTTAAATGCACCACTCCTAGAACACTAGACCAAAATACTATTAATTGGTGCCATAGTTTGATCACTTTTGTCCTTTCATATTGGCTTTCTCCTTTGAAAATTTAAATACTATTAAAAATATTGTATAGCCTAGTGGCTACACTCTATATGCTATCAACAATTTCAAGAGGGCATGGATAATATTTTTCTATAGTAACCTCTATTGTACCTCCTCATTGATTTCATAAATCTCTTTCATTGCCTCCCTAACATAATCCATGAAAGAACAAAAATCCTTTGTATGCTTTATTGGATCATTGGGATTATTGTTGGCTTTCTTAGCTAAGGGAAATACATTTTCTCTTTGTTAAAACTCAATTTATTCCTTTGTATCTATGTTCACTGCCTTCCTCTTCCTCGCCTTTTGAATGGTGACATTCTATTTATCAAACTAGGAGGATACTTTAAGTAATTTGGTGATGACTAAATTTTGTCTCTCATCCCTTTTGCCTTGCATCTCTTTAACCCACTAAGGAACAATAAGCTCCCCTTATTCTTCTATAGGATTTGGGTATTTAGAGGTATAGGGTGGAGGAATCATTGTAGGAGGAGTTATTATGGGAGGTGATAATGAGTAAATTATTTGAATTATAAATTTTAATGGTAGATAAAAATCCTTTGCCATGGTGAGGGCTTCCTCTACAGGGTGACTTCAGCTACATATATAGTCAATCTTGGGTTTTTTTTTAATTATCATGGTGGATGATTATATATTTGAAGATTGTGGCATGGGTAGCTCAAATCAAGCTAAAGGTTTCAATGGGACTACTAGCTTTCTGGGAATGAAATTTGAAATTGAAACCAAAATTTCAAAATAAACTCCTTTCTTTAGAGCCTTTATTTGTGTTGATACTAAAATAATGGAAGAATCAACTAAAATAGACAATGATGACCCCAAAATGGCTAGAGGTAAATTTATAGATGAGGTATTTATGATAGTAATAGAAGAAATAAGAGAAGAAACTACCTCATTTATATTTTACCTTTGCTCTTTGATGAGGACTTACTGGTCTATGGCACCAGCTAGAGATATTTATTATTATAAGCTTAATAGGTTCATAGATTTGGCTTTTTCTAATTCAAACTATTCATACTTTTCATCTAGGGCTCCCTCTTCACTTTTATTTTGATCAAGTCCCATCATCATTTTTACATTTCCTTCCTCCTCAATAGTGGCATAGTCCACTAAGGATATTACATGTCCATGTTCTTCTTCCTCTGTTTCCTCCTCAATAGGGGATTATTATATAATATCTAAACTGAATGATGGTATTTCCTCTAATTATTGAGATTTAGAGGAGGCTAGAATGACTTTATCTATAATTTGATAAGTGGCTATGGGGGAAATGAGAGGTGAGAGGGATGATGAAACAATTGTAGGAGCCATAGTAGTATAAACTTCTACTATCAGTGGTGGTGAAGGAATGGAAAGTGGAACAAAAGTAGTGGAAGGAAGTGTGAATGGGAAGGAAACTGATGTGGTAAGAAATATTTGAGAGGAGGTCCCATTACTAATGGTAATGGATGGAGGTGAACTTACTTGATATACTAGTGGAGAAGGAGGAAAAATGAAATAAATACGTGATTTAACCTTTTAAGGTTTAAATATGTAAACCATTATGTTAGATTAAAGGGTTGATATGTCTAAATCAATTAAATAATATGCAATAATTAAGCAGTAATTTTTTATGGATTTTACCTTCTTTTACTTTTCAGAAATAGTAATAAATATGCTTAAATAAAGACTTATCTGGAAAGTGACTATTGTAGATGATCTAGGTTCTAAAAAATGAGTTGTGAATAGGTCTAAGTGTCATCAACAAGGTCTCAGGATCTATTTGTTCATTAGATAGTATCTCCCCACCTAGATAATCATGTCATATTATTGTAGTGTTATCAATGTGGAACTAGTGTCCCCTTTGTAGGACTATTTCTATTTTTTGGGAGCACCTACACTTATGTTTTTTGGTCTTCTTCTTGCATGCACAAAATATAAAACTCTGTGTTATACCTAAAAAAATTAATTTAGTGTGTAAAACCTAAACCTTTTTTCAAGTATGGCATAATCAATAAATGTGTGTTCATTATTAACATAGGATAAAAATCCTCAACACCCCATTATGAAGAGATTTTCCTACATACCATTACTCTGAGTAGGGATCAAACCCAATGTAATTCCCCCACATAGTGCTTGATGCAAGTATAAATGAGTGTTAGATGAGAGTGGAATTGGATGCCTTGATTGTGCTTGAGCTTTAAAATCTTTAAAAACTAGGTTTATGGTTATTGTAGATGGTAGCATGCAAAAGTAGGGAAGTATAGGGATCAAATACCTTAATTTTTCTTGACTTGTCTTTTGTTTGAATAGGATTTTGCATAGATTTTTGATTTAGTGAATAAAGGTAAAATAGATTTATATTTATATAGATCTATAGATTATGCAAATAATAAACTGTGCTTAATCTAACCTTAAGAGGGGCACACATTTGTAAAAGTATCCATTCAAGGGATTTAGGTTAAAGCATAGTAATGCCCATTTGGTGACACTAGCGCCATGTGGTTGTAGTGTCCCAAATGTGGCACTAATATCCACTTGGTAAATTACTAGGAAAACTAAGTTGGGATATGGGAAAGCTATCCTAGGAATATATTTGAGATAATTGTAAATGTATGTAGTCTATCCAATGGATGGGAAAGTGTGTCTAAGGATCTAGGATAGGTATATGGATAATCTAGGAATATGATAACTCAATTAACACTCTTAACATAAAAATACCACTTTTAGGTTATTCCATTTACCCCCATTTATAATAGAAATGTATTTAAGTGAAATAACTAGCATAAAGGAAAAAGATACATACCTGGACTTACCTTGGAAGTGAATCCCATGTAGCTAAGTCTGAGTATGTGAATCTAGGTTTGTGTATGTGAAACGTGATCCAAATCCATGACCTATAATGAAACATGTAAAAATCAGTCCTTAAGAGATTATCAAAAGCAAAAGACTATGCTGAATAAAGTTACTAAGTAAAGCTAAGTAAAGAGAGAGGAAAGGAATGAATAAACTTCATTGGGTACATGAACCAATGCATAAACATGGTGAGAACTTATGTGTGTGAGTCTACAAAGTGATCATATTCAATCCTTATATGGGTGGCCCAAGAACTCAATCCAATTTTGACTTCATCATTTCCCACCCCAAATCAATGGATCTTGATGTATGAATAGCTTGAATAAGACTATAAGTGTGTCTAACTCTCTCATGTGGGTGGCTTAAGAACTCAAGTAGGATATGACTCCATCATTTCCCACATATGTGAAGTAGATGCATTTGTAACTAAACTTTTTAAAGTGCCAAAATTATCTAACTGAGTATAGATAATTGTGTACATAATCTCCACAGCCACTCAAGTATATTAGGTAGCTTTAAGCCACTTGGGAATGCCAACCACTATAGATGGAGTAAGGCATGAAACTGGTGATAACCTAGAATGTGATATCATGTATACAGTGTAGAGAATTACATGGATTTTTACATTCTATATATTTAACATATGGGGAGTATATGGAAACTATGTATCATGCACATGCCCCTAAATTTGGTATTTGAGTAATACTTATTTTGGATTGAGTATGTAATAAATGAATTGAATGTGGTAGTGATTATATTGCACATTATGCCCCAAATCTAAGCAACTAGTATGAATCTGAGTTGAAACGAGTGTATCTGAGTAAAATATGAACATAACTATCAAATATGTGACTGTATCTTTGTAAATATGTCATATACATAGTGTAATAGTATGGTTAATCAAAACTAACTTGAAGCTAGGGCTACTGGACAATAGTGCCCTTTAGTTGACAATATCACTTTATGGCACTAGTGTCTTAATCTAGGAACTAATGTCTACCTGTATGAAATCTAGGTGATCTAAACTATTTTTTGAGTCTCTATTTTTTCTCATGTCTACTTTGTGTTTGATTTTTGAAACTAAACTTGAATGCTATAATTTATTTGTGTTTAGCAAAGTAGGATCCTAGTCTCTATAACCAACCCATCTGAATTCCCCCTCTTTTGGGGGTAGTTATGAAACCTATGTAAGAATTGTCATTAAAATAAGTAGCTCTACAAAATGTGTTATTCAGAACATGTGTATGATATTCCAATACAATGTACAAACATAACATTGGAATGTAAAAGTATCTAGGCATAAGTAAGTAATGTAACATGTATGATATAATCTAACATTTCACAAGGGTTTAAAGATAGATGTAATCAATGTGTAATAGTAAATTTGAGTAATTATCTAGGGGGATGGGGTATGATGTCCATCATGACCCCCAGGTAAGAAGGGTATATGCATGAGACCCCTTATGGAATCAAAAATTGATGTGTGTAATAAGAAAATATAGGTTTCATGGTGAATAAGCATACATACAAGCACGTGAGGCACATAAAGTTAGTCCATGGGTCCACAATATAAGGGACATGGGCACATGTCACTAAATATGAGAATGAATACATACAAAGATATGTTTAAATGTCTACATATAGAAGCAGAAAAGTACACACAAGGAACATGGGCACATGTCCAAGGCATACAAATAGATAAGTGGCATAGAGCCAAAGAGTAATGGAATATTGAAATGCCCTTAAAAATCATATTAAATTTATTCAAGTCTAATCTATAAAAAAACTATAAATGAAATCATGTAGAACTATGTATTACAAATCTATGTAAATGCTAGGATGCACATATACTGAGTCTAACTAGTGATATTCAATTTTTTTTTTGAGTAATAGGTAACAATGATCAATATCAAGATGTATCAATGCATAAACTATCATGAATAAAATTTAAGGATATAACGCAGTAATATAAATTTTGTAAGAGATGCCCTTAAGTGGGAAGATGTATCAAATGTATAAACCTAGATCAGTGTATATGCCCTTAATGGGTAGATGATAACAAGTCTAGATTAGTGTAGTAGATTAATGTCCTATATGTAATTTGAAAGCACTCAATAAGAATAAGTGAAGCATATGTGCATGATAAAATTGACTATACTAATATAGTTATCAATATGCAAGATGTGGTAGGTAGTAAAGATGTAAACATAGTAATGCATACAATCTATAAATTTGTATTTTCAAAATATTTGAATGTTTTTGTATTTTAACATGTTATATTGATTTTAAGTTTCTTGGATATAATTTATGTAAAATAAAATGAAAATAAACTATATATAATGAGAAAGGGATATAAGTAAGTATCTAAAAGAGTAGTAACCATATTAACCAATGAGTCTCATGGGAGACTCATCATCACCATGACCTATATTGAATATGGGAACTATGATCGTGAATGTAATGTGAAAGGGCAACTATGAGCCCATGATCTATTGTGTAGAGGATTATATGTTTGAAGTTCCCTTTTTAATGATGTTTTGGCATTGAATGTGATTCCCTAAAAATTGTAGGGGTCTTATGAATTGATCTAATAGAATAAAAAACTTTAGGTGATGTAGGTGACCTATGTTGAGAACCCCTAGAACAAAATAAAAATAATCTTGATGTAAATTGAGTAGAGTAAGGTCCTATATAATTTTTGACATATCTCTAATGTAGGGATCTCTCTAATAATGGTCTCCATGGGAGAGTATGCATATGTGTAGATAATGTAGGAGTAGACCTAGCCTACATTGATGACTATGCTAAACACTATGATGTATGTATAGAAGTTATATTATCTATTGTAACTAATAAATATGTAATATATGGTAATTTTGGTAGAACTATAATTGGTTTCTGTTCTAGAATTGTAGTTGGTGTCTATGTTGGAATTATAGTTGGAATGGGTAGAGGATACTCATATGAGACACCCATAACCTTAACCACCTGATTAACATGTATATTCTTTAGGCATCAATGTATTATATATGGGAAGGATAAGAGATAATGTAACCATGGATTACCTGATAATATATTGAATACACCTACACTACATATTACTAGGAACTAAGTGGCTATGTGTGCTAGTGCAAACTGTAATAGAAACATAATCTCTCTAATGGATTTTTTAACATGGCCACTGAAACCACTAATGACTATATCTATGGTGAATATACATTGTTTTGTGTAGCCTAAGTGTTGTAAGAGTGTCATATTATAAATGCTTATGTTTGACCCATTATCAATCATAACTCTATAAATAAGATGGTAGTTTATGTATGCTTGTATGAAAATCACATGTAAATATGTGTCATCATTCACAATTAACTAATCTAAAAATTTGATAAGTGGTATAGGTGGCACTATAGTATGATACATTCTAATGATTTTATGTTTTGGATGTGTCTACTCTATAATCATGTGATAGGAATATGGTGATGGATATGCCTAGTATTTATAGTGAACACCTGATGTGCTCCCTACCTCATTCATTATATGCTTTGGGAAATGATCTAAAAATATATTTAATGCCTTATCTTCTATTTTTTGTTATTTTAGTGTCTTTTTGTATATCCCCACATCAATAATATTATCCTCAATGAGATCTTGTATATTGTGATTTAGGCTAATGCATTTGTTTATCATGTGGCTTGGTGACCTATGATACTCATTGAATGCATTTGAATCATAATTCTTTGGAAGAGGTCATGTCATATCAACCTATTTAATGGGAGGGAGAGATATGACATTACCTTCCAATAGTTTTTATAGATCATGTGTTGGTGACTCTGGAATATTAGTGAAGACTCTACACTGAGGAATGGATAAAACCAATCTGAGAGATGGCTCAAAATTTGCATTGGCTATGGCCTTTTGATCACTTTTGCTTTTTGTGGCCCTTACCTTGTATGGAGGTCTGTGTGAACTCTTAATAATTGATTTTAATCCATTTATGTACTTGAGTTTTCCCATTAATAAGAGTTTAACCTCTCTTTCCTTGATTGTGTGGCACAAATCAATAAATGTAGGAAACTTCTTCAACAATATAGCTTAATGTAGTTTTGTTAATAGACTCTATTTAAATATATCTTGAAGCTCTATGTCTGCCATAGGGATAGTCAATTTGGATAATATTATCTTCTATCATAAGACATAATCTATAATATGCTAATTTAAATTTTGCTTTACTTGTACCACTTATGCATATGATATCTTATCACTCATGTTGATACACAAGTGTGTTAGGATCATGTTGGCTAAAGGGTTGAATGCTATTATAATTGATTTAGAAAATCATAGAATCATTTTAGGGCATAATCCTTGAGATTGCATGGAGATAACTTTATAAAAATTTAATTGTTGGGCATATATAGTCCAATCATATTGCATAAAAGGCTCTGAGGTGATACTCTAGGCACCCTTGCCATCATATAATGTAAGCTTGGGTGACATGAAAATAGATGGTAAAGGAATTGTTTCTATGTGATGTGCCAAATGTGTATGCAACAAAATGTTATAATCCAAGGCATGTGATGGACTAGTTGCTCTATTCTTGAGATGTAACACCTTAGACTATAGAGTATGAGTCTCATACATAAGGGATTGTACATCTAGAGTGGAAGAAATAGCCACAAGTGGTGCAACTATGATTGATGGTTAAATAACAATTTCAGGTTATGCTATTTTAGTTGGTTAAGTTGGCCCCACTAGAGGTGTTATAACATTATTAACTGGAGGGGTTGAAGATTGACCATTGTTTGTTTTATTCTTGATCTCCAAAATGTCTTGTAGGATCTCTATTTGATCAAGGGTTTGTTTTAAAATTCTATCTTTTAATCCTTGTAATACCTCATTTTTATTCATAATTATGTCATTATTGTTAAGTGGAAGGAGTGTGTCATTATTCTTAATGTGTACCTCATCTTACTCTTGTTTATATTGTTCATCTTCAGATGCATTATCATTAAATTCCACATAATCAAGGTGTAAAGGATTCATATTTGAGGTTTTAATAGGTTACTTGTCCTTGTTATAGGCTCAGATAGTAGGAATTTGAATATGCTATATAAAATTACCACCCAGTCTAACACTTCTTAATATAAAAGAGATAGCCTTTTTAGATGGAATGTAGAAAATAAAATGAAATAGAAATACTAAAATAGAATATATGAATTCTAAAAAATTAATAGTAGCTAATTAAAATAGGGGGAAAAAGGATACAAACCCTAATAGCATCTAGGGTTAGTGTTTTTTGAATCTAGGGTTTCTTTGTAATAATTTAAATTATATGCACATAAATTAACACCCTAATATGAAATTGATTTAATTTAGCTAGGTTGTCTACAAAAATCAAAAAATTAGAAGTATGTAGGCCTGATTATTATACAAAAAAATGGAATTAATTTAAGCTAGGGTTTGGATCAATATTCCAATTAAGATAGGTTTACCAAATGATTTAATCTTTTAAGGTTTAATTATGTAAATCTTTTTGTTAGATTAAAGGGATGAGATGTCTAAATCAATTAAATAATATGCAATAATTAAGTATTGATTTGTTATGGATTTTAGCCTTCTTTGAATTTATAAAAATAGTAATAAATATGCTTAAATAGATAATTATCTAGAAAGTAACTTTTACAATGATCTGGGTTCTAAAAACTAAGTTCTGGATAGGTCTAAGTGTCATCAATAGAGTCTCAGGATTTGTTTGTTCACTAGATAGTATCTCCCCACTTCGATAGTAGTGCCATACTATTATAGTGTCCTCAAAGTGGAACTAGTGTCCCCTTTATAAGAATATTCTTATTTTCTAAGACACATGTGCCTATGTTTTTAGGTCTTATTCTTGTGTGCATGAAATTTGGAAATCTATGTTGTGCCTAGAAAACTTGATTTAGTGTGCAAACCCTAATCCTCCTTGTAAGTATGGCATGAGTAATAAATGTGTTCATTAGTATGATAGTTTCGACATCCTCAACTCCTTAGCATGAAGAGTATGGCCTACATACCAGTACTTTGAGGAGGGATCAAGATTGATGTAGTTCTCCCACCTAATGCTTGGTGAAAGTGTAAGTGAATGCTAAAATGAGAGTGGACTTAGATGCCTTTAATGTGATTAAGATTTGAAATATATGTTTAGGGCTGATATAGATGGTAGTATGAAGAATTAGGCTAGAATAGGGATCAAATACCTTAATTTTTCTCAACTTGTCTTTTTTTTTAATAGGCTTTTTCATCTATTTTCCATCTAGTGATTAAAGGTCAAATATACTTATATTTATATAGATCTATAGTTTGTATGGATAATAAAATCTTATTAGGTTGACCTTAGGAAGGGTATATGTTTGGAAAATTATTCATTTAAGAGATATAGGGCAAAGGAAAATAACACCCAATTAGGGACACTAGCGTCATGTGGTTGTAGTGTCCCAAATGTGGTGTTAATGTCCACCTAGTAGACTATTGGGCAAACTGGGTTAGGATCTAAGAAAAGGACTATGTTTGAGCTAATTATAGTTATAGGTGGTCTGCATAATGGTTGGGAAAGTGTGTTTAAGGCTCTAGGATAGGTCTAAGGCTAAGCTAGGAATATGATAACTCAAGAAACACTCTTAACATCCAAATACCACTTCTAGGTGATTATAATAAGAAAGAAGATTGTAAAAATGTCGAGAGACTTAGTTGAGTGACCATTCTAAGTGGAGGTAAATGTTCCATAGAGGATATGTTATTTTATTGGTCTAAAGGATGTTTAGAATTCTCCATTATGGTATTTTTACCCAAAATGATAGTAGTAGTAGTTGGATGTGTGGAATCTAGCTAGAGACCTAAGAGATCTCTAAGAATTTCTTTTCTAATTTAGAGATTTTCCTCTTTTTGGATACTAGACTCTCCCTCTTGTAGATTTGTCTCATCTATTATAGGAGAGGGAGGTTGGCCTTATCCTATTTAATCTTGATGATGATATGGAAGCCAATAATGAGTCCATGCTTTCTAATCCTGATCCACCATATCATTCACATGTTTCTTTGTAATCTTAAGATTATACTAGAAGGCCCAGGTGACTATCATGGACATCTTATTGTCCTTCATCTGAGTCCATACCTCTATGTCATCTGATGTATTTATAAACATAACATCATACTCATATTCTTGGTGACCATATGTGATGGTCACAACCTTTTGAATCTTAATGAGGAGTTGAATATAGTTCCTAAATATCTTTCTATTCTCCCATTCTCTAAATTAGGACACATTTAAATTAAAATGGTGTATTACCTTCCCAACATGGTTGAAATGGTACATTACCATAAATTAGAGATAAATAATACTTAGAGGAGTTTTAAAGTAATAGACTTGATGTTTCTAACCCAACTCCCCATCTATGTTGTATAGTTTGTGGGCCACCTCCTATTCTATAATTTTTTTCAATGACATAGAATGGTAAGAATATAGGAGGTACCCTTATTCCTTCAATCTTGATGGTTATGTAATCAAGGTAATACCATTAATCCTCCCATTTTCCTATGCTTCTTTTTATGTTCTCAGATAACTTAGGCATTTGAGTACCATGAATGAACTAGTATACTTGAGGATAGATTTCCTCAAAAATCCTTTTGATTTCATTTATAAATCTATAGAAAAACATGAAATAATAGTCTTCATATATCTTATTATCCACATACTATGTTGATGGATGCCATAGTTCCCCATTTGTTCTATGAATTATGTCAAGGATTGCATCTAATAAATACAACATCATATATAAATTTCCATCAATTGGCCTTTACTTAGTCCTAAGAATTTAAACCTTTAGTTTAAGGCTTATAATTTATCCAAAGGCTACAATCTTGTCTAAATTCAAGATATTGTCCATCAATTGGACCTATATAACAAGGGAAAGTGAAGTTGATCTACAAATCAATCCTAGATTGGAGAAGATAAATCAAACTAGCTCTTTTGCTCATTGATACATTTAGACAATCAGGGTCACGACTAATATGGATCCATTAGACCTAAATAAGGGGTCTCTTACCACAAAATATCACTAGAGATGGTTATAAAACCTCTAGTCAGTAATATCAAATAATAACCCTATTTAGGTCTTATGTTTTCTAATATAGTAAATAATAAAGTAAAATAAATATAATCTAGTGCTCACCAAAGCTTGTGGTAAAAATGGGGGATAAAAGAAATGAAATTAAACATGTAAATAAGAACTCTACTCAAGTTAATGTAGAGATAATCCTAATATATATAGAGAGAAATACATTCATAATCCAATGCATGCAAATATACTACTAATAACAGAGTAACAAGAGTTAGGAATACTTACCTTGAAGATGAACCTATTGAGCCCCAATCTCTCTCTTGGATAATGGTGATTTGCAAGAGGTTGTTGTGGTTCTTAAAGATAAAAAATATAGGTTAGATCTAGGATTCATGAATTCTCCTATGCATACAAAATACTTTTACCACAAGATATGGTTATTATCTTGAAAGGAAGCATGAAGCCCTAAGTAATGACTCCTCAAGTAGAATGATGTATAAACATATACACATATGATTTATTTTATATATCTCTAAAAATGGGTGATGGATGTGTTTATATATCTATATCTAACTCTAAACACTTCTAAATTTTAGTTGACACAATTAACCTAGTCAACCCATTTTTAAAAAAATAAAGCAGTTATGTCCTGACCTAAGTTGATCGAGCTGACTTAGCCTCATAAATTTCTTATTTCCTAGAATAAGGTTAGCACATTTAACTATGTTTAAAGAATGAGAAAAATAGGTTTTGGATTAGGTAGGGGATGTTTGAGGTAGTGAATTATTTGGAGTGTGTAATGGAGGTGTCAAAGCTTAGGGAAATATATAAGAAGGACTTGTGTTGGTTGTAAGTGGTGGTATAGGGAAAAATAATATTGTGAAGAACTAATGGTCTACCCACACTTTTCTCAATGCACCCTTTAAGGCATTCACTCAAATATATTGAGACTTAATGAGTTCCTACATGAGAAAAAGCATCAGTAATTGATAAAGTTTAAAAATATTATGTGTATACATATGACCCACTCGAAACTCATCATGTGTCATGTATTTACAACATGGGATGATAATTTAGGAAAATAACACAACACATAACACTGAGTTAAGAAATTATAGTAAGAAGTGAATAAAATATATGAAAGAATAAAATTATAAAAAAAATACCTTTACTTACCTTATTGTAGACTAGAAATTAAGTGAGAGAATTACAAAGGTGTCTAATTTAGGGAACATTAGGTGAACCTATAAAATAAGTGAAAAAATTAGTTTTTTTACAAAATATATATGTAATATGTAAAAGCACTTCTACAACATCAAGATTCTAAAACCTCTTGTAGTTTACAAAAAGAGATAGTATAACAAAGTTATGAGAAAAAAATAATCTAATGGTAAATAATTGATAGGTAAATAATTTTGATTAGTAAATATAAATAGGTTAAAAATTAATTCATTTGTAATTTTTACTATTTTGAGAAAATACTGCTCTAAAAGACCTAGTTGAGCCCACAGAGTGACCATGGTGAGGAGATGACAACCATAATGTCGAGGATGCCTAGCGCCTGCAGCTAGTATAGCTCATATAAGTGGTGCATTAATTTCATTTTTTTGGTAATTTTTATTGAAATTGAGCTAGATATAAAAAAATATGTGTTAAATAAAATTTAGGTACCAAAAATAGACCTAATAAATTTTTAGTTGAACTAGGATCAAAGTGGGATATTGGGTAGGAAAGAATCAGACCAATAAATGCCTAAGGAATTTATGATCAATGGTTGAAAGTCACCACATATTTTGAATAGAGTCAGTCTTGTCAACTCAATTAGAAAAGGTGAGAGGTGAGAAGGTGGTTGAATGCATATCAGAGGGATGACTTTGTATTTTTAGGGGTGGTCAACTTCATATCAGAGGGATGACTTGGTTAGAAAATATGGACAGTGTCAACTTGCATTTTATCCAATGTAATATGTAGTAGGGGTTAATAGAGTCTATTAAATGGGGCTAAATACATAGTAGAGGGTTGATCTAGTATGCAATAGATAGTAAAGGGTCATTTTAGTATTAAAAAGGTTGATTATGTCTATAGGAATGGATTAACTATGTAGTAGAGGGATCACATGGTAAAGAGGGTTGATAGGGTTGATTTATTATCAAAAGGGTTGACTGTGTAGGAAAAAGATGAAAATTAGGAAATAGGTTATAATAGGTTGATTAATTAGTTAATTTTTATTAATTTAATAAGTTTTAGAATGTATTTAAATTATTTTTATATTGATATCTAATATATTGTTTGACATTTTGTAGAGACAATAGAGATTTTGAAACCTAGTGGATGCATCATGGCTATTAGATTTACTAGAGTGACTATTAGATGTGGACTGAGCATGGCTAGTTTATTTGGTATTTGGAGGCATCATGGAGATGCAAATGATCCATCTTAATGTTTATCTAGTCATCATGTTCATAAGAGCATGGGATCGATTAACCAACACTTTCTGATGGGAGGTTGAGGGGGATACCATAGATGTCAGCAGCACCTTGGAGGATGTCCATGCTTTTCTTGGACTTCCAATTATCAAGACTCCTATAATTTTTGATGTGATAGAGGCTAAGGATGAGAGGTGAGTGTTATCCTATTAGGTGACTAGCTTAGATAATATTTACCTAGATTGTGGGTGAGTTTATTTGATGTATATATCTTGAATATTCTAGATATCTATAAGCCCATGATAAGACTTGTGATAGTGCATGTGTTGTGTTAAAACTTAGATGGGAAGGTACCATTGTATGTAGTATCTTTGTGTTAGTTTGTCCTATAGTAGGGTGCTCTATATGACTTAGGTTCTAATATTTGGGTATTTCATTCATGACATGTATGGTATGTTGACCTAATGGTAGAATACTATTAACCCTATGATTTTATTGAGTGCTTGGATATATGAGAGGTTTCTTATGTATCATCTAACTAGGGTTACCCCATGCAGTGGATGATAGGATACCTTAGGTGGTGAGATGGTGGAAAGATCATGTAGTATGTGCCATGCCCTATGCCCCAACTTTGTTGACCATTACTCGTGGGCATATTGTATGGAAACCCTATACTAATATTGTAGCCAACTTTGGTTGACTTGGGTTACTATTATTACTGATTTGGCATGTGTTTGCATTATTGGACATTATACCTCATGGGTGGAGCCACATCTTATATCTTATGTACCTGGACAGTTAGACTTACCACATCTAGTGTCTCCCCTATTAGAATTCACTAATATTCACATGGTAATTACTATGATATATAAGTAGTTTATATTGGTTAGTTTTTTATATTAATATATTGATAAATAATTAATAATATATCTTGTATTAATATATCTAGTTGTTGAGATTTTGTAGGGATCAGAGCATCCCCAATTATAGGATACACCTATCCTATATATTTGTATTGGTGTTTAAAAGAGTTTTAATAGAGTGAAATATATTATTTGATTAAATTTATGTGTTTGGTCTTTGGCTTTATGCTTGATATATTATTAAAATAAATATATGGTATCATAGCCAATTAATCATGAGAGTCTTCTTTGAATAATTTGACCATATTCATTTAGGAAGATTTTATATTATTGATTATTGATTTTTTTAGGGGAAGCTAAATTTTTTGTTGCTTATATTTGATTATTTTTCTTTTGTGGTCAATGCCATAGCAATACATCTAAAGTTGGTCATCTTATTTACCAAAACAAATCAAAGAAGATCTATGTGAAATAATAAAGTTGTATTGTTGTATCATCTGGTGTCTTTGGTGTGCTTAGCTCGTTATCCTATTACAAATAATTCTATGTAGTCCTAATTATATGCCTTTCATTGAGATTCAATAACTTGAGGCTTTATTTACAAAGTTATATCATTCATTATTTTTCATGAAAACTCTTATATGTTTTAGTTCTATTTATATAGCTACCCATGCATGTATCTATGCAATCTAATTTTTCAACACAACCTTAAATCATTGATGTTTTGTTTTATGTCATATTCTTCTTAGCAAAGGGCATAGGTCAAATATGTGTGGCAAAAATTAAATTTATAGGTGGTATCTCTAATTGTTTATATCATAAGCTATTGTATAGGATTTTGATTAGATCAAATTTCCATTGTGCATCCTATATTTTATCACAGTGAAGAATTATCATTTTGTGATAGTGGGTCAGTCTTTTTTAGTTTTGTTATTTATAAGTATGGTCAAAATAAGCTTTGAGTCAAGTCATTTGTTTTTTAGTTTAATTTTATATTAATCCATTTTTTTATCAATTTAATTACTAATTTTTTAGTTAATCATATTATTAATAGTGTCATCATTTAGTTTTTATTATTATGTCTTTATTTAGATCAAATTTGATAGAGTCTTTATTTATTGGTTAGGCTATTATTTTTGTCATCAAATTAAAAATTCAATGTTATAGTCAAGCTAAAACTTTTTTTTTTTTTTAAATGGTATAGTCATAAACATTAAAATGGTTAATGTCATCAAAAATTCCATAGTGTCAATTTTAGTATTTTGTCATATAGAGTCATTTTCAAAAATTGTAAAAAAAATTGCCTTATAGACATATTTTTGGGTAACCCCAACATCTTTTGTATTGCTTCACATTGAGGGGGAAAGTACATATAATGTGTAAAATTATGATATTCATTGACATATATGTTAAGGAGCTTCTTCTGTTGGAGGTCAGAGGCATTAGAGGAGGGAGGCCATTCAAGCCTCTTGTCAGTCACCAAAAATGGGGCCGTGGATATGCTTTGGTGGCATTTTATTTTCCAGATGTGTGGTGTGCATTTCCTTTTTATATGTTTCTAGTATATTTTGAATAAATTATAAATCTATGAGTAAAATTCTTATGTAACCCATTTAGAGTAAGCATTGTAGAATGTTACTCAACATGTACTGTAACACTCATAGATATTGAAATGGTTTATGGAGATCTAGAAAACCACCATGACATAAGTATTGAGGTTTGTGGTAAGCCTATTGAAAACCATGGAAAGGTTGTAGAGGAATGTTTATCTTTTATATCAAGGTTATGAGGCAAGAGGAATGTTGTAGTTTAGAGAATAGGTTATGTTTTACCATGTTCACATTAGGGAGTGAATGTTATAATTTACTAAGATTCACATGGTAAGTACTAAGGTATGTAAGTAGTTTATATTGGTTAGTTTATTATATGAATATATTATTAAATACGTAATAATATATTTTTATTAATATTGATCTAGAGGATTTTTTTTTATATAGTTTAGAAAATATTTATTCCAACCATAATTCTTCTATTTTTAAAATATTATTAAATATCCTATTTACTAAACCATTGGATATTTTCAAACTAAATCCCAAAAATTTAATTATCCTCGTGAATGGTTGTTTAAAATATAATAAAATACCATGGAATATATATATATATATATATATATATATATATATATATATATATATATATATATATATATATATATATATTCCAAAACACCACTTTTCCTTTTCTCATGTGGAATTAATTTTCACATGGGATGGAGGGCATGGAAGAGTTTTAGTAAATTAAAAAAAACCACTTTATTTTTATCCCCATTTACCATGTGAAATACTATATATTTGGGTACAGAGGCTATGTTTTTTTGGTACAGAGGTTGTGTATTTTTTGGTATAGAAGTAGAATATTTTTTAATCTATGTAAATTACAGAGAGGGATTTGAGACCAGAAGGCAGTTTATAAATCTTTTGAGAGTGTGTTGCCTCCTTGAAAATAGAGATAAATTTCCCATTTCAAAGATATATATTTATAGGTGATCATTTTGGAATTGAATGGTGTTGGTGATTTATGTGATCATATTTCTTCAAAGGTTGATCAACCAAATGTAATTTATTTATGGATGTAAGTTTAATCATTGTATTTACATCTTATTTAAATAGAATAGTTCAAATGAACCTAGGGATGTAGCTAATTGGTGAACTCCATAAACAATCTCTGGTCTCTATTTTATTTTCAGTTTTCCATTATTATCAGTTTCAAATTATTATTGATATTTGAATTTAATTATTGGAAATCAATTAGAAATTATTTTCAGAGGATAAAAAATGTGAATTGAATGTTTTTAATTAAACAACAAAATTAGTTGAGTTTACAGAAGAACTCATAATTAGAATTGTTTAGATAAATTACATTTGGATTAAAAAGTCAATTCCTTTTAATTTTAAAAAATTAGAAAATGATTGACTTTTAAAAATCCATTTTAAATAAATATTATTTATTAGGATGAGGCTAATTACTATTCATAGATCAGCTTGAATACTAAATCCATTTCATATTTTATTTAATTGGAAATTGAGAAATTTTGCAACCAAATCTTTTTAATTAAGAAATTGAGAATTGTAGTATCTATTTGAAAAACTATGTGATTTATCTAAGGGATAAATCTGGTTTTTAAATTAGTTTGGTGTCAAAGAATTTAGAATGTAGGGATTAGCTTCTAATTGTGTAAAAAAATGAATTTAGTTTCAGTATTGGTTGGATTATTGCAGACTTATTACTTATTCTATTTGCAGTGTTGGAAGTATAGATTATTTGTAGGAATAGGAAACCATGGGAAAGTTGTCCAAACAAGAGGAACTTGATGAGCTTGAAGCATTTAATAAGCAGATTCAGGAAGAGAACTCTTTTTTGAGAGTAAATTTTTACTCCTTGGAAGAGGAGATTGAAAGGTTGAAAAAAGAGTTACAAACCAAGGATGAGTTATTGTCATGTTTGCAAATTGATGATGTCATGAAGGAGAAAAACAAATCCATTATACATATAGGACTTTCCTCTCCCACAAGTGCACAAACAAATTCATTGAGCAATGTAAGTGAATGTGAGTCACCAGTTACTTTTCCTTTCCATCATGAATCTAATAAAAAGGATTTTTGTAAGTTTGAACAACACACTAAATGTATAGTTTCAAAATTAATTATTAAATTGAGATTTAATGGGAAAGGCCTTGAAAAAGATGGCCAATCCATTACTAACCCCATTCAGGTAGAGGATAACCCTCATCATGTAGGTTTGGGATATAGATTTGGTATTCAGAATGACATAGGTGAATGCTTTAAGAAAGCAAAAGCAAGAGGTGATATAGAGAAGTGTAAACCATCTTGAATGGAAGGTAAAACACATTATGTTCATCACACTTGCAATAATATTAATTCTAATTACACCATACAATGTAAATATTCTAACATTCCTTTTGATTATGGTACACAAAATTTGTGGTAAGTTTATCCATGCAGTTTTTGTGGATTGTCTAACCACTGTGTAGCCAAATTTTGGAAACATAAATATTTGTCAGGAAAGATTTTGAAAGACCACTATCCTAGGTAGTGTTTAGAGAATGGCAATAAGAGCATGTTTTCCAAAAGAGTGTACAAACATTTTTTTACTCATTGTAATAGGAAAGGACATGAGGTTAATAGGTGTTGGTAGCTTCATCCTAAATAACATTAGAGAGTTGTGAA
>JARHVA010004444.1:0-17500 GCA_037957365.1 Torreya grandis | reverse complement strand
TTGATATAAATTTGAATGATTTTATAGTGTAAGAATTATAATCAAGATCATGTTATAGTATAAATCAGTGCATATAATCTAAAATTTAAAATAATTTAAATACTTTAAAATAAAGAGAGCAAGGAAGGAGTATGTCTATGTGTCATGTAACCATGTTTTATTTTCATGTTTTGACATGGTAAATATGCTTATTTATAAATAATTAGACATGGAAAAGGTTTAGACTTGAAACTTGGAGATTTTAAGATGGATATCAGAGGGTATTATTCCTTAATCTAGTGCAAGGATGAGTTGTGACATATCCATTATGGTCATTATATCTTAATCACACATATCAAGTGTGACTAAATAAATTTAGTGAAGGTGAGTGATTTAATAAACTAATCCTATAAATATGGTGAGATTATATGATTTAATAAATCCAACCTATAAATATTTTAAGTTTGAAACATTTAATCAATTCAATAAATAAATTTTGAACTAATTATTATAATAGAAAAATGATTGATAATAGTATCTTGGTGTAATTAGTGAATCTTGGTGAATGGTATAATTGGTAAATTTTGCATTTTTTGGTGAAATAAAATGGAATATGAAACTATATTATGTCATATATATATTATATGTGTCATAAATCTAAACATTTATGTTTCAAATCTATGCAAAATCAGTGTAATGCATATGATTCTGACCCAAGTTTATATTAGAATCATTAAACTAAATTGAAGATTATTCAAGCATGGATGTCATGTATTTATGACATGCACCCACTAAAATATGAGAATAATGATAAAGTGTGTAGGTTATGACTTTATGGCATTCCCTTGATGAAATATGAAAACTATGGAAAATGTGAAGGTCATGCTTCTATGACATGCCCCCATGATATGCCTTCCAAATTTTGAGGTGATGGAGATATGAATTGGTAAGTACCTTACATCAAAATTATAAGATAAATATATTATCCATTTATGAATCATGTATAATATATGGATAACATGCATAAAGAGATATATCAATGAATCTCACAATATGTGATTACACTGACTCCTAAGATGTATGAAATAGATCATGGTAATGAATAGAGAGTAACTGTAAAAGATTAATAAATAATAAATCAAACACATAATATCACTCAATTTAATGAGAAATAATGGTCCAAGGAGACCTACAAGTGGAATGTTCACATTTTTACACAATAAAAAGGAATAACATATTCAAATCTCCAATCCACATAGAATGACATATTCAAATATCTAATCAACATACAATAGCACAGGGACAGAAAAACAAGGAACATATTAAAATGTTCCAAAATCAAGACAATATAAAATAATGGAATACACTCAAGGAAGTGAATAATAGATAAATCATAAGAAAAAAGTATAAGCATATCATACTTGTCCCTACATATATGTGTTAGAAAAAAATGTTATGTAACAAAGTATATCAAGTATATTATGAAAGTTATGAGCATGGATATAGACATGTCTAAGAATTAGTATATAGGTTCAAACTTGATAATTTAATAATAATCATAAATAATATGTAAACCATATTAATCATGATAAAATAATTAGATTCCCCCAATGTACTATATGAGGTAAGTAGAGGAAATGTACAACATTAAGCGCATATATTATGTGTTTGGGTAAGCTTGTATCACACTCAAAGATTTGTGAAACATATGTGCATGTATAAATTAAATAATATGATTTATACTAACATAAAGAAAAAACATAGATGTAAAAGATCTAAAAAACCTAAAAATACATAATATTTTGTTATTTTTAAATCATTTGATTGTGTTTGTATTTTATTGAATATTTATCTTTTTTGGAATATTTTGATTAATGTATGTTGAATGAATCAAGTTTGTTATAATGGGATAGTTTTGAGCTAAAAAGTTTCATAAAATTCTCCTCTTTCCTTACTTTCTTAATATAGTGACCATCACCATTGTGTTGTATGTGAATTAATCTTCCCTTGTAGGAGAATGAAATACCTTGTTGGTTTTGATCTATTTTAACTTCCATTTAGTATCTCCAAAATGAACCCAATCTAAAATTTTGTTGAGTTGTATAGGGCATGACCCATAATTACTTTTGGCTGACACATGGACCATAAGAAATTGGTAGTATTATGTATCCCAATGGTTATTTTTAATATCATTTATGATGTAAGTCTTTAATGGTATAACCAAGTTGTGCCAAATGTATTTCATTACCAAAAATTTATTTCTCTATAGGATAAATATGGTTATGGTGAAATTAAGCTTCACCCATTAGCTTGTTTTGGTAATTTTTGTAGGGTTTAAATTTATTCATTTGGTAAGGATGATTTTTTTCTTGGTGAAATTGTAAGTGTTTTCAGAATATGTCAATCTGGTATTTGTCTTGTATCTAGTAAATTTTATGAATTTTTCATATAAATATTTGGGATACCTCATGTTTATTCATTATATTCAATTGGTAATTCATTCCCATCATATGTATCATGAACAAAGTGTTTGTTATTTGTAGTAAAAAGATTTAAGTCTTTGTTATATTTGAATATGAAGTAAGCATATGTATGTACATCCATGTATAGGTGGGTAAATGAGGTATAACCTTTATTTAATGCCCTTTACATTAGTGGAGGAGTGAAAACTTGAATAAATAGGAATTTTAGTTCTAAATTTTAAGGTTGATGTGATATGACATATGATGTATTTTTAAATTAAATAACATGATCTATAAGAGATTCATCACCATGTTTTTAAAATGTTCCAATGTAAATTTTGGCACATTGTGTGACTAAGGGACGAGAAGAAAACATCTTAGAATTGTTTTAATGTTTTTTAGGAACCATTTGGTAAACTATATAACTAATCACAAGATTCATCTAAAAGTCTCATATGAAATGGTTGTAATAACATTTTCTCATATTTAGCCCAATTTTCAAAATATGAACACATTGAATTATTTGTTTGGAAGGATCTTCAAGGCCAAAATTAAAGGTAATACTGGAATGACAAAATTTTATGGATAAGGATATTTAAATACATATTTTTTAAGGGTTTGATTTTTGATAATGCTCTCATTAGTAGTAGCACTGTAATATTACATTTGTATTTTGAGAAGTGAAACATATCTCCAGAGATATCCTATAGTACTAATCATAGACATAAGATAAGAAGTATGAAGTATTTATGTTTGTAAAGACGTCATTATTGAGTGTAATTCAATTTATTTGAAACATAGGAACAATGGATGTCTCATCATTATGATTATTTTGTTTGAGATATGAATCACTTGAAAAATTTGGAATTTTTTACTATTGACTTTCACTAGAAAGTTTTAGAAGTTTTGGTGATGATGAACCCCTTATAAGTTTAGGAACTTTTGGTTAAGGTTTGTCATGTAAAAATTTCAACATACATGGTAATGTTACCTCATTTAAAAATTTTGGTAATAGAATATCATGTAGGTATCCTTTGTTTGAATAATTTTGAGCCTTTGGTAATTACTCATTATTTAGAAGTGTGATAATTTTTTATAATTGTACCTTTGTTAAGAGTTTCAAGGAATCCATGATATATTTTTGAATATTATGAAAGGTTTCATGATCAAAAGATGGAAATTGTTAGGTATTATTATGTAGTATGAATGCATTTTTTGAAAATTTAGGGACCTTTGGTAAATGCATTATTTTTTATGGAGGAATATTTCCATAAATTGATGTTTGAAAAGAGGTCATTATATCCTTATGAACCTTGTGAAAATTTGCATCATTAAATAATGGAATATTTTTCCCATGTGTATCAACATTTATTTTGAGAAGGGGAAGAACATTTTGACCATGATGTGATAACCTACCCTTTTAATTATTAATAGTCTGGAATACAAAACCCAACATAGGCTATTAATGAGTGTGGGAGAGGGATGGTGACTGTTATAACATTGAGTAGTATGTTTCTTAGTGAAATAGGTAAACCATGCCTAATTTTATTCATTTGAAAATATTTACGCGTAATGTCGATAGCTTTACAAATATATATATGTTCTTGATCATAGGTTACGTTTATATTATAAAGACACCCTTCATTTTATATTTGGTAAAATATATAATGAGATAAGTCAGATATAAAGTATGAAACACTAGGCATGTACACAACCTTAGAGAAAATAATGGTTCCATAAGAATACTAAAGGGTTAGATTCACCAAATGTTTGACCCTAAATTTGAAGACATGTGGGATACAATTAAAAATATACAAATATATCAAGCATAAGGGTGATAAAATAATCTATAGTAGGAAAATTAATTATAAACTTAGATAAATGAATAATCTCAATTATAATACTAAGATTTAATAAATATAAAAAAGTACTAAATTAGAAAGATGTTTAATTAATTGCATACTAGAGAGAAATGATAGTTATGTTTATTATGTCAAAGTGGATCTAGATTATAAATACATGGGATGTATATAGAATCAATATTTTAGATCAATCCTTGGATTTTATAAATTTTAATTCTTTAGCTATGAACACTAACATAATATATGGATACTACTATCAATGCTAGCATCTAAATGTGATGCAAGTGTCTAGTATAAAATCATGATTGAATATTAATGTGGATAACTTCACTTTTCTAGGTATTTTTTTACATTTATGATAGTATATTAAGATATATGATACAAGTTATCAATATTTTCCAATTTATAAAACCGTATCTCCTCACAATTTTTCACCCTTAGAATGAGTTTGCTAAAAATAGGCTAGTGGGCTTACAGTGTTGAGTTGACCCAAAATATTCTAGTATCAATGTACACTACCTACATAGCTAATACTCCAAAGAGGTCCTAAAAATAATTTATATCTCCCCTATGTGTAGGAATGTGTGTGCATAAGGGTGAAATATACTATATGAATATGCATGCAATGATATATCTTTTCATTTGATAAATATCACTCATGGTCTGCTCTTTTAATGTTTCATACTTGTAATACAACTACTAATATGCTTGATGTGAAAATAAGGATAAGGCATAATATCTTTGTTGTGTAGTTGATTTATTGATCTTTATTAGGTTTTTAATTGGTATTTGTTATATGAACAATGAGAAGGATTATAATTATATTTATACCACACCTTTTTAAAATATATCATAATAGGGTTCAATAAGAAAATTATGAAAACCTATAGGTTTTGATAAATTTGAAATTTGGATGACTTTTAGAAAATGGATGTTAGATAGGGATCTAGGCATTATGGTTAGTGGTAGTGTCCCTCTATGGTTGGTACTATCTAGAGGGATATGAAATAGGTGTAGATTTGAAATTGATAGTGAAGTATTTTTATCTAGTTTCAAGCTTTATGTGCATTGTATAAGACTTGGATCATTAGAATGATATTAATTATACTAAGATATAATAACTTAGGCATAATGAGATGGAAATGTGATCCTTTTAACAACAAGAAGGTATATAACTGAAGGGTGTAGACCTGATTGATATTTTTCAAATTTAAAAGATTGAGAAGTTATAAATATTTAGTTTTATTATCTACACCACCCTCACTCCTGATGAATAAGAAATATTTATTACACTACTAAAATAATTCATCGACATATTCACATGGTATTATGTTGATATTTTAGGATTAGATATTTCTTTAGTAGTCCATCATCTTTTTTTAAATCCACATGCCAAAAATATCAATAAAAAACTATTTAAGATGCATCCTAAGGTCATACTACTAGTCAAATAAGAATTACGTAAATTTCTATATGTAGGCTTCATACATCCTATTGATTACTTAGGTTGGATCTTAAAATTTGTGTTCATTAACAAGCCACAAAGTGGACTTCATATTTGCATATATTTTAGAGGCATTAATAAATCATGACACAAAAATGAATTCCCTATTCCAAACATCAAAATGATCTTTAATTCAACTAATAGTTATGAAATATTTTCCCTCATGGATGGATTCTCAAGATACAATCAGATCTAAATTGCACTAGATAATCAACATAAAAAAGGAGGGGAACCTTTTGTTACCAAGTCATGAACTTTTCATTAAAAATAGTTACTAAAATATATCAATGAGATATGATGGTAAATTTCCATGATATGATGCATGACATAGTTGAATATTATGTCAATGATATTTTAGGCAAATATAAAACATAGGTAGAGTATTCTACAATTCTTAAGAGGATATTTGAAAGACTAAGAGAGTATAAAGTCATGTTAAATCCCAACAAGTGTCTTTTGGCATCACATAAATAAAAATATTTGGATTCATTGTATCTATATGAGACATTTAATTTAATACTTCAAAGTCAAAACCATTACATAAATTCTTCTACCTTGATATCTGAAGCAACTCATGAGTCTATAAGGAAATCTCCCACCATTCATCATTTTATATCTTAGTTGGCTAAAACATGTTCACCGTTTAATCATATTTTGAATAAAGGGACTAAATATCAGTTGATCCTAAAGTGACAGAAAGATTTTGATGATTTGAATCAATATATTTTTAATATGTCTGTCTTAGTGCCACCAATATCAAGATAATCCTTGATCCTTTATATTTTATCAACCTAATGTCCATTAGGATCCCTCTTGGCTCATCATGATTACCATGGAAATTAAAGGGTCATACATTATCTAGATATAACATTAGTCTCAATGATCTTAATTAATATCCTACTGAAAAATATGTCTAGCATTTTTCTTTGCATACCAAAATCTTCTTCATCTCTACATGTTAAATAAAAAGACTAAGCTCATTGTCAAGATTGATCATCTAAAATATTTTTTGTCTAAATCAGCCTTGAAATTAATAATTTCCAAGTGGATCATGATTTTAAGTCAATTTTACATAGAGTACATAAATCAAAAGGCAATTAAAGGATAATTCTTAGAGATAAGTTGGTGTAAACTCTACTATATGATATTCAACCATTGACCACATGTTTCATGATGAATGAATTTATACCATTGATGAGTCACCTATGTGGAAGATATACTATGATGCATTGATTATAAATCATGGTTCAATATTTGACATGCTTTTATTTTCACCTCAAGGTGATCTTATTCTAAAGTATTTTAGAATCACCTTGTCATAGACCAATAACATTATATAATATGAGGCATTGATTCTAGGAATTAAAATTGATTTTTAATGGAACCTACAATTTATAAAAGTATACAATTACTAATAGCTTATAATGAATCGATTCAATGAAGATTCTAAAAAAAAAAGGATTAAATGCTACTTCCTTATAAACATATGGATGATAGTCTCAAGACACAATTCTAATATATCAAATTCGTATATGTTCCACAAGCCAAAAACAATTTATGAACATTATTGATACAATTATTTCTCTACTTAAAATGTCCCTATATTAAAAGAAACATCAGTTCTTAGTTGAATAACTTTTAATCCCAACTCATCAAATTTATGCATCTAAAAATGTTTATGAAATAAGTAGTCCTAGTCCTCCCTGGTATTAATATTTTTATAACTACTTCCATGATAACACCATTACACATGGACTTAGCTAACACCATTATAGGGAATTAATTCAAAAATCCTCCTATTTAACCATTCTCAACCACATGCTCTATTGGCAAGGATATGGTATAATATTGTTGAGATGTTTAAACTTGGATGATGCCAACTTAGTGGTCAAAGAGGTGCATAATGAAACTTTTGGGCCACATACTAGTGGGATGGACCTAGTTAAAAATCTCATTTAAATTGGATAATATTGGCTGATTATGGATCATGATGCCTATTAATATGTTATGAAATGCATAGCATGTCATAAACATGGAGATATAATTCATGCTCCATCTTAGGAATTGCAGTCCATAACTAATTTATGGAATTTTTATACTTAGGGATTTGACCTCATTATTAAGATTAATCCCTCCTCCTTAAACAACCATAAACACATCATTACACTCACTGATTAATTTAACAAGTGGATGGAATCCATGTAACTTAATTACATTACCAGTAAGTAAATATATAAATTCAATCTAAATGATATCATTCACATTGAAGGCCATGATGAAATATTGGACAAGGATTTTGATATGGGCTAGAAATAGAGCCAAGTCATGTTTAGGGAAATTATATTTGACATCACTAAGGATCTAGTCAAGGAAGTAATAGGCATATCATGTGAGGGCACCAAAACCTTCAAGGAAAAGAGGACAAATTAGGATTTAATGCAGACATTATTCAAAATAGACTAAATGTTCCAAACCAATAAGAAGGGGTACCCTAGAGTCAACCTTCCAAGGAGATGGCTGAAAATTTGTCTTTAGGTAATGAGATATTTAACTCTTGAAAGAAAATTTATGCACATATTTTTTCATCACTTCCTACTTCTAAACCACTTCTAGGGTCATTGAATCAGTCTCCCTTACTATCTTATTATGTCCCTTAAATATTTTGTTTTGACCTTTAAATAAAATCCCTCCTTTAACTTGATTCACCAAGGATTAATCTTCCTCCTCACCAGGAAAGGGAAACTAGTGAGGGGTATTGAGATCAACCCAAGGGAAGGTAGAAAGGGAAAATGTTTGAGGGAGGCCCTAGATAACTTGGTTGAACACTTGGAAGAAGAGTCATCTCCTTCTGCTAGTCTAGTCTCCCATGTTATCCCCTGAATGGATGGTAAGAAGGGAAAAATAAATTCCCGTGACTCTACCTCCCAGGAGAAAAAAGTGGATGAAAATGTTAGTATAACCCTAGACATCCCCTAGGCATAAAAAACCCAACTTCAAAATTTAAGAGATGAAGGCAATTAAATTTTGGAGAAGAGATGTATATGGTGAAATGGTGGACTTCCTTAAATGTATTAGGTAGAATTTGTTAGAATTTAAAAAAATCTTATAGATAAGGGGATGATGATTGATCCAATTTATGGAATAGTGTAATGCCCTAAAGCTAAAGGTGGATAGGCTAAGGGAGGTTTTGAGAAATTTGAATATGGTAGAAGGTAACATGCACAAGTTAGAGGATACTCCAAATAAAAAATGAAAATAAATAAATATTATCACCCTATGATGTTCCCCTGCTAAAAAAGAGAAAGTAAGACCTGAAAGGACTATTTCATATAATTTAGACTCAAACACACTAAAGTGGAGTGGAGAAAATTTTCTCCAAATTTTTTTTATGTTCCAAATAAAGTGTACTATCTCAAACCATTTGGGCCATAGATAATTTTGAATGAATTAGACTATTTTGAATAATGTGGACTTATACCCTGTAAAGTAGAGTGGAGATAATTTTATCCAAAAAATAAACTTCCTATATTCTAAATAAATTGGAGTGTTTAAAACCATTTAAAAATATATCATTTTGAATTAATTTGTCTATTTTAAATAAAATGGACTTAATACCCATGGAAGTGGAGTGAAGATAATTTTCTCCAAAAATAAATTTGTTATATTTGAAATAAATTGGACTATTTCAAAGCATTTGGGCATAGATCAATTTGAGTAAATAGGGCTGTTTTGAATAATTTAGACCTATACCTATAAAATAGTGAATGGTTTAGAATAAGATTTTCTCCAGAAATAAATAAATTTATTTTTTTCAAAAAATTAGACTGCTTCAAACCATTTGAACATAGATCATTTTGATTAAATTGGGTCATAGATAATAATTAAATTTGAAATTATAGCCACTAAAGTGGAGTGGATAATATTTTCTCCATAAATATCATGTAACTTTTCTATATTCCAAAAAAAATTAATTATTTCAAACCATTTGGGAACATATCATTTTGAATAGATTGGACCATTTCAAACTTGTGTCACCCTTTTGGGACTTCATACTGATCATTGATCCTTTGAATTAGCTTTCATAGTTGGGACATGTGGCACCATTTGATTTGCCAAATTATGGATGAAAACATATTAAGCTTGAATCTTGTTCATCTACATAATAAAATATATCAATGGCAATAATTTTTTTATTGTTCATTGGGAAAATCTTCTGAATGAGCAAGTGTCAATATACTAATTCAATAATTTAAGGGAATCTGAAACCATAAATCAAATTGCACTAATAACCAGAGCAAAGTAATTCTAAATTAGAATCGATTATTTTAAAATTAATTCAAAACTATTTTTGAAATAATTTAGAATTTATTTGTATTAAATTGATGATATTAATGTTTATTACTAGAATTATAGTTTATAATTAGTAAATACACTTGAAATAATCATTTGAAGTTACATCTCTCTAAACATTGGTTCACAACTACTACATGAATTTTTGGCTTTCTCCCAAGAATGTAATGATTGACATAATTTTGATTCTCCAATCCTTTTCATCCTTCCAACTTTCACTTCCATTATATCTACTTGACGTAACATAACTCATTTTCAATTTTTGATTTGTAACACAAGTTTGAGAATTACAATCAATGAACAATGTGTTGGAAATTTAAAAATCATCTCCGAAGGTTACTTTAAAAATAACTTCATCCAATTTTTTTATGTTTATACTGAACAACTTAGAATATTTTTCCCCCTAAACAAACATGAAATTTGAACTTGTGTAACTTATGGCTTGAATGAGTATCCTCTATTATTGACCAAATGTTAATGTGATAAAAATACGGTAGTGTTACCTTCAAAATTTTATTGGAATGATCTCAAATGTAGTATGACATATTTTCAATTTTATAATCTTCTTTTTTCCCCATATCATTCATTTGCATATATTTTTTTTTATGCACAACAAATAATAAGTCATCCAACCCTAAAATCAATAGTTTTTTATGTGTTTGTTTTAGCTCCTCCAAAATGTCTACAATTTGTTAAAAAAGAAATGAATCATCTATTAATAACAGTATTATATTATAAGAGATATAACATGAAATTTTTTAAGAAAATATTTTACATGTTACTAGATTGGTCATTGATATGATTTGGATTTGCATTTCTTATTATAACATAAAAACATAATGCATTTCACTTGATTCATTTTTTTTGAATTTATTTAAATCTTATAAAGATTCATATAAACACATATAAAAATAAATACATGCTCATGAACTTTGTAAATATAATACTCATTATACATAGATGTACCATTTATATTGCTAGTTTTGTAATAGACATATCCATATAAAAGTTCATATTAAATCATTATAATTTGACCATGAATGTATCATATTTTGAATCAGGTCAGTTTAGCCATAACTCATTTCTCATAGACATTGATAGGAATTTAACATTGATCAACCAACATATATTAATATTTTTATAGTAAATGAAAGTATTATTTGTAACTCTTATGTATACCAATACATATTTATATGTTTACATAACCCATCATAGAAATCCAAATAGGATTTACTCTTCTAAGTCATAGTTCACTATCACTAAATTCAAATCAGAATATAATACACCTTAATAGTTGAACCCCCTTCATATACTTCCAATAAGACACATCAAATTAAAAAATATTTGAATAAATAACAATATAATTGTTTCAATCATGTCAATATACTTTATTGTTTTTTTATTGATAAAAAACACTGTCATGGATACTCTTCAACAAAATTTATTGTATTGAAGACATAGTAGAGCACATATTGTGTTATTTTAAAATGGATAAATTAAGCATGTAAACAACACTATAATGGGTAGATTAAACTTGTAATCAACATTTTAATTGGTAAATACAACCACAATCAGTCTACACAACAATAAAATGAACCACACTTCCAAATCCCAAGCTGATACAAGTCTATATTATATTGTCTTCTATAATCTATTGTCCATGAAGAAAAAATTAATATTTTTAAATAAATAAAGTTAATTAATATATTCTAGACTTGTATGAAACTATATAATTACGCATTTATTGAAAAGGGTTTTCACCTTTTTTTTTTTTTTTTGCTTTTTTATAGTTTGTAAGGGTGCACTCTTTCATTAGAACTTTGGTTCTTTATTCCCTGCAAATTATTATATAATATAGTAACTAAAAATTCTCATTATAAATTGATTAGATATTTTTATTTTATAAACAAATCTTATGATAAAGTTTTACCTTATGTTTTTTTCATGAAGGCACCAACTTGGAGAGCTATGTCATGGGTTGTTGTGTTATAGACACAAAGTGTTAGAGCTGTGTTGTGTACTATTTTAATTGAGATAGAAATAGATGAAGAAATATTATGTCAGTATTATGAATCATTGATAAATAAAAAATTATATAATTTTAAAAATATGCAGACCTTAATATGTTACCTTCTTCATCTTGCGATGTGTCATGTTCATTGATATGATTTTCTATTATTATTGTTTCCTCACTTGTATACAATGTCATTGGTGATACACAATGAAAAATTTATAAGCTGTTAGGTTTTTATAATAAAGCATATACATAAAAATATTGAAAATATGTTATATTTAGAAAATGAAGCATGATTATAATAAAATTAAAAAAAATGTCTACACCTAGTAGTGATCGAACCAGTTGTTCTTATATTAGTTGCTCTAAATTTGTTAAACAAATTTGAAATTAAACATTAAAAATCATTTGTTCATTAGTTTCTAAAATGCAAGATAAATTTATTTTCAATTTTGTACAAACACACAATAATCCAGCTCCTGTATATACCCGTAAGACATCACATGCATCCAGATCATTGAAAGTAGAGATACGTGTCTCCCAAAAGATGATATCTAGATCATTTATGAATGGCCTTCCTAATTTTTTTAATCCAATCATTTGAAATGTTGGAATGTCTTTGTAGATGTCAAAACCATCCTCTAATCTACTTTGTTGAAAATGAAGGTGAAAACCTGACATTTAAAAATGAGCTAGATCCTGACAAAAATTGATACCTTTAATATCTGTCCAATCAAATCCATAACTATTTTTACCCCATAATATGACACATATATCTTGTGTGTAAGGGAAATCACCAACACATATTCTTGAGAGAGGTCTGAATGGTAGGATAATGTTCTATGCTATGGATGATGTATACATTGAAGGCCCCAATAATAATTTTTTTAATCAATGCTTGAAGAAATAGGTGGAGATGTTGTTCCTTAAAAACTTTAGTGAGATTCATAAGATAAATAATTATCAAATCAACATTCACACCAAGAATGAACATTTCACTAAAATCTTCTAAAATGGATGGCCAAAGACAAAAGGGACCATAATGGCATTTGAATCTTTCTATATCTATCTCGGCAAGCTGACCTCCATCATTATATAGATAAATTTTCAATATGATTAATGAATCTTGAGTTCATGCTTCCCATTATTTTTTATTTTTTGAAATAATTTCATTTAAGACACTCAAATCAAAAAACCTTTTTGTAAAAATTTTATAATGCTCCTCTACCTATTTAGGTGTAATTGTTTGGTATGGTGGCAATGTTATATCATGGTTGTTGAAATAATCTACAATTTTTTATAATATATTACTTTCTAGCTTCACCTTTTTACACTAATTATCCATGTTGTTATACCCAGGGGTTTTTAATAGGGAAATAGACCCTTTTTCCAATAAATCTACTAGTTCTACTTTTTGTTTGTCTAAAAGCCCCAAAATATTTCTAAGTACTATCATACAAATTAGATTTAAATCTTGTTTATCTAAACTAGGTAAAGTACCACTTTCAAAAAAATCAAACACCTTATCAAAACAATCCCAAATGGGTTATTCCATGAAAAGAAGGCATTTTCTCTCTTGTAGTTGTGTTGAATAGTTATTTTGTATGAGCAAGTGTTTAGCTTGTTCATGAATTTTTTCCATCTTTTTCTTCCTTGATTCAAGATTATTTTAAACTCTCAGTTTGATAAGGTCACGTGAAAACTAAACTCTTTCTACAAATGAAGCCTTATAAATTGTTTCATTGGCTTCATTATATTGATTAAATATTTTATGCATAATATGGAATGGAGTAAAAGTTTTTATAAATCTTGTCCTTCTAAAAGAACATTTATTTCTTAATGATTTGTGTATTAAGGTCCTCTAAAATAATTATCTATTGTGCTGTAATTATGTGTTCACCATCTACAATTTTGAACTTTATGATTTATTTCTCCATCATATCTTATAAGAATTCCTTTGATTCAATAAAATAGTCACATTTTATTAGATAAAAAGGAATTAACAAAGCATCCTTCATTTGAACCTCATTATTTTTAACAACTGAATGAATTATATCATTCACCCCTCTTTCATTGAGATTTCTTATCTAGATATTTGAATCCCCTAATTCATAGAGTTATAGAAGAATGTTTAAGGCATAATTTATAGAGTTAATATACCATGTAGAGAATTCACTGTGTGTCTCATCAGAAGTTTGTGTCAACAAAAGTGTTTCAACCTTTTGTTTGATCTTATTTTTCTCCACTTTTATGAGTACTTGTATGGCCTCTTTCAATTATACATACAAATATGTTTCCATTATTTGTCTTGTTTTCTTCAATGTTGATTCTCTCATGTTTGTAAGGTATCTTAAATACATGTTTGCATGGTGGAAAGTAGAAGAAGTTTTTGCCCCTTGTTCATGTTTTCATTTCAACATGTTTTGTATTTTATTAACTAAATTATCTCTATCTATCAACCCATACATTTGAAGGCTATCATAGCTATTCAAATGAAACCCAAATGTTTCACAAGGAGAAATATTATTTTTTATCAACTCCATTTTATTGGGTGTAAATTTAGTGAAAGTAGTTGTAGCTCGATGGAGAATTCCTTCTTCTCTATTCCATACTTCCAATTGGAATTAAAGGGCATCTTCAAGTTCATCCTTATCATAGGTCAAGATTATTATAATTGGGGAAGATTATTTCCCTGATGTAGTGCTAAACAAGTATATATCTAGATGCATGTTTGGCGAACTAAACAATTTAAAATACTAATCAGCAAGAGGAATTTTATCACTACTATTAAATAGAAGAATTTTATATGAAATTAATTTTAATTTTTGGTATTTTATATGGTACTCTATCCAAATTCTCTTAGAGTGAGGCCTTCTTCTACCTTTTATCCAAATTCTCTTTGAGTGAGGCCGCCTTCTACCTTTTAAGTGTGGTAATTATTTTTTCACCCAAAGACATTCTACAAAGCAATTGAAATGATTTAAATATTGATAATTTATAAAATGCAAGTTGCATATTAAATCGATTCATGTAATTTTTTTGTGTTTAAGCAGTGGTTAAATGTATCAACAAATGTTTATTCTAAACTACAATACAAAATACATATTCAATCTTCGTAATATATACATCAACTCACACTTTAACTAATAAGGTATAACCAAATCAAAAATAAATTATGTGCACCAATGAATATAATCTGATGGGTAAAGGAATCCATAGACATTTTTTTCAAAGGAGAGAGATGAGGGGAAGTTTTTTTTTATTGTGTGTCAAAATGTGCATCAATAGGTACATTTAAGGTATCTCTTAAGAGACACATTTTAGTCATTCACAAGAGTACATTATTTCTAAATGATCATTCATACCTATTTTTGGTTTTATATTTCCAAGTGACATTTTATATTTTTGAGATAATTCATGCCTATTTTTTTGTGGTGTCCCCAAAATTAGACACTTCAATATTTTTAGCAACCCTTTTTAAAAAAAAATTGCATTTCGGTCTTGTGTGTGTCAGTTATATTGCTTGAAGCTAGTCTCCTGAATAAAGAAACTTGAGTTATTGTTTTTCATTTGTTTTTTACTTTCCTCAATTCCTCCTAAATTAATCTAGAGAACTAAAGGCATTTTATTATAAACATCATTCATATCCTTTTACTCATCCACTTCACCAATTAAAATAAGCTAAACGTAACTTAGTTCATTTGTAGTGCAAATCAGGTTCTCTAAGTTAATTTACTTCTTTGAAAGTAAGTTAAGATATCTTGAGACCATAATTCACTCCCCATAGACCAATTCAAGTTTCTATAATTACTTTACTTACCAAACTAAATAAGTTAAGTAGTCTCAAAAATTGAACCAACACTCCCTAGTTCTAATCAATTTTCTCGAGTTACTTTACTTGAAAAAAAAAGGATTTAAGTTATCCCAAAAGCTTGACTAACATTCTATAGGCCAAACGGGATTGAAAAAATTCTTTAATTATTTAAATTCATAAGTAAAAGTAGTTCTAATTCACAAACCTGAATTACTCATGAACCTATACCAAATTGAGATTCCAAAAATGCTTTACTTCATTACTTAAAATAAGTAAAGTAATTCAAAGATATCGATTAAAAAGGGAAGTAAGGGATAACATGGATTTTATATGCTTTCAATAAATGCATTGGAATTTATATAAATCTGAGAAATTTTACGTCATTTTCCAAGTCATTCAAACAAGTAATAGCCCTTACGAACCCTGAGCCATGCATTTTTATTCTCTGGAACAATTTTGAGTGATTTTCTTCTTGACCAATTTGTAGTTGAGGTAAGTATGTTATTAATAGACTAATTACAATTTCTTTTTCTTTTCTTTCAGGTTGTTTTATTCACATTTTATTTTTCTCATGCTGCCATAGTTTTTTCAACTATCGGTGTTGTTTTGCTTTGTTTTCTCTTTTAAATTCTTGGTAAATTTTGTTTTAATTGAAAAATTAAATTATAAAAATCTCTTATCACATTTTATTCATGTTTAAAACTTAAAAAAATAATTCATGCAAGCCCTAGTTTTTCCAATTTCCCTGCCTAATCGGGTTTACCAGTCCTTGTTTCTTTTTTCAAGTTTTCGACACAAAGGCCCTAGTATTTCTATTTTCCCATAAATTCTTAATTTTAAATACCTTATCCTAAGTAAATTATGTAGGAAACCTTGAACTACATTAAAATATTATTGAATCGGGTTTCCCCTTTGCCTAGTACTTCTTCAAGTTTTTACTAGAAAAGATCTTCCTACTAAAAACCCAACTCCCCAAAAGACTTCTTCAAGTTATTGAAATATTATTACTTAAAGATTTTGAACCAAAGTAAATATCTTAATTAAACCCAAAATCTTGACCTAGATCAAACCCATGAACCATCATCCAAGACCCGCTCGGGTTTTCTTTACCTCAATACTTCTTTGGGTTTTTTGAACTTATTTTGAGATTTTGAATGGAAGTATTTTTTTTGTTAAAAACCCAAATTATTTATCTCTTGAAAGCTATAATTTATAAAAAACTTAAAGGCTCAAGCTCTTATAAGACCTATACAAGGTTTCTAAGCCTTATTACTTAAAGGCAAGATACTTAGTATTTCAAAAATTTCTAATTACTTAGAACCTGAAACTTGTTTAGAAATATTTCAAAGAATAAAGAGTTAACTCCTTTCAACTTTTATAAAATAGTTGTAGTTAGTGAGTGTTTGAAAAATAGTTATCAAGGTCAATAAAATTTTCCAAAAGCTAATGTCTAGATTAGATATTTTAAGAAGGTCAAAAGAAGTACTAGAATTAGAAGTACAAGGTAAGATCATT
>JARHVA010004443.1:1425000-1562908 GCA_037957365.1 Torreya grandis | reverse complement strand
CTCCTCCTCCTCCTCCTCCTCCTCCTCCTCCTCCTCCTCATTCTCCTCCTCCTCCTCCTCCTCATTCTATAACTTCTATGGCCTACTATGCTTGGGCCACTACATCTTGTTTTCTCTTCTTCTTCTTCTTCTTCTTCTTCTTCTTCTTCTTCTTCTTCTTCTTCTTCTTCTTCTTCTTCTTCTTCTTCTTCTTCGTCTTTTTCTTCTTCCTCTTCTTCTTCTTCTTCTTCTTCTTCTTCTTATTCTTCTTCTTCCTCTTCTTCTTCCTCATCCTCTTCCTCCACTTCTTCTTCTTCTTCTTCTTGTTCCTCCTCCTCCTCTTCTTCTTCTTCTTCTTCTTCATCTTCCTCCTCCTCCTCCTCCTCTTCTTCTTCTTCTTCTTCTTCTTCTTCTTCTTCTTCCTCTTCTTCTTCCTCCTCCTTTTCTCCCTCCTCTTCTCCCTCCTCTTCCTCTTCATCTTCCTCTTCCTCTTTCTCTTCCTCTTCTTCCTCTTCTTCTTCTTCTTCCTCCTCCTCCTTCTTCTTCTTCTGCTCCAAAAATCCAAGTAGCATAAATGGTAGGCCTTCTAAACATGAAAAAAAAAACCTCAACACTTCCTAAAGGTTGAGTCCGATTAAGTCGATAACATGCAATAATGACCAAAAATTAAGGCATTACTAATTAGTCTCAACAATGATTTAATAATCCTTATTAAATTTTAAATTTAGAGTCTCCTCAACCAATTAATTTACCCATAAATAAAATGAGTTCTAAGCCTCAATATATTTTGGAATATTCATTCTGGTTTAAGTTTTAAAAAAAGGCATAATATTAACTGCCATGAATAGTCTTAATTAACTTAATACAAGTGAATCCTCATGATTCCCAACACAATAGGTGAATCAATCCTTCACAAAGACCTTTAGGGGTACAAAAAGGGGTTATTAAAGCTTTGACAAGGATGTTAAATATCAAGGTATTACTAAAGAATAAGACAATTCAAGATTTTATCTAGAACTTGAATATATCTATCTGTCAATAGGTCCTTTACATCCCATTGCTAAGATATTTACCAAAAATTGAAAGCATGATAAACATTACAACTTTTAGTGTTATATCAGTACCCCTGCATGCTACTCATTAGGGTGAACTGCCTACATGGATAAGAGATTAATGAAAACCCCTACAAAAGGATCAAGTTATAAACATGACCACTTCCTACATAGGGGTCTTTTAAATAACTTGCTCACCAACTGGATTGAGCACATCTATTAGGGGGTTAAAAACTAGGATTATGACAATGTTACATGTAAACACTCACAATAGTTATATGATATTTATGTCATTTTATTTATATGCTTAATTTAGTATTTATACATCCCACATTCTAATCCAATGGTTATATCTTAGCCCTTAAAAATAAATCATTGAATGTCTTCAATATATATATATATATATATATATAGATATATATATATATATATATATATATATGATTTTAGACCTAGAGACTCACAATAGTTATGTGATATATCAATTTAATAATTTATTTGATTTATTTAGTATATATACATTGTACATTATAATTCATTGGTTATATCTTATAACATCATTCAACATTCTAGCATAGTAAAATATCCTTACTTGATATTTTCAAAATCAAATTAATTCTCTTCAAATCTCTCCCAAACAAATCCCATTTTAGACATTATATTTTTACATACAAATTTTAATAGAAACTTAATAAGATAACCCCAACCCTACCTTCACCCTGCTACCCACCCTTGTGTATATCATTCTTTATGAAAAATGTTTAGTACAAATTAACTTCATCTATGGTTTTGAAAATACCCATTCCCTTCCATATAAATAAAATTTGTCTTTTATTTCCCCATATATTTGATTATGCACATTAAAATATATAAAAATACATTGTGTTTCTTAAAAATAATAAACACTATATGATTAGACTTACATGTTAAATTTTATGCAATGCTTTGAATTCATTACCATATTTACAAAATAAAACTAGTTGTTATTTTCCTTATTTTGTTAATATAAAACCATCATACCATAAATAAAAATAATCCTCTCTTTGCATTTGTTTATCAAATTTATAGTTTGAAAAATGCAAAATCCATGGGAAAACTATTACCATTGACGATTCATTAGGATCAATGTAGGAAACATGACACATAAAAGTGGTTCTAAACACTGCATTTAAAAATTTAAATTCATATGAGATCCCTTGGATTAAAGAGACTAGAGTTATTAAAAATACAATTTTATATAATTACTTTAACAACATTGGTCTAAGGTAGGTTTTCAGATTTAACCTCGTTAAAAATGAAGGAGATGACATAAATTAATCTCCTTTGATCAGATAGCTACTTTATTATTTAATCAAGAAAAATTAGAAAGATATACTCAATATCAAATGTAATCTTGAAATATGCAAAACAAATTTTAAAATCACTCACAAAATCCATTGGAAATTATCTTTCAGATGACATCCTTTCTAAAATATTTCCTTGAGTAAAATTTACCTTGGTATACTAATTCCACTTCAAAAATAATTGATGAAATCATAACTATAACTGGCAACTCTATGAAAGGCATTCTTGGCATTGTTCTATCTATTAATAGTGTCTTCACTTTCAAAAAAATAGGTGTAACATCTAACATGAAAAATATGCTTATAATACAAGAAAAATCTGAATACAACATCAAATTAAGCCTTTGAAGCACCTTATACGATGAGGTAAATATTTTCATTGATCTATGTGCATCCAAAACATCACCATTTCTAATTCTTTTAATCAATAAATGAAAAATTCTTGCACTTATTGGAAAATCTATAGGGACCAAATCAAATAGAAAATTATTCAAAAATCCAAATATAATTGAGGCATGTCAAATGAGGAGTTGGTATGAAGTAAATCACACCATAATTCCAGCATCATCATTGAGTACAAATATTACTAAACAAAAAAATAATTGAAAACATCTATAGTTTAAGAATTATTGGGTAATAAAATATACTTACAGTTGTTGTGACAAACATCTAAATGAAAATGATTTTTTTGGCTACTCTACTTGTATTGCTTTTCTTAATAATAAACAATATAAGAAAATTGATTCAAAACACTGACACTATGTGGTATCATCAAAAAATTAACATAAAATTATTATAATAGGAATATAAATATGCATTGAATTTCATATTATAATATGCCATAGGAAAAATATGGACCATTACGTTTGAATATGTTGATATTAAAATTAAGAGCATCACAACACATAATATACATATGATATCATAATTTTTTAATGAGGTATTGGAGATTGTTAATAAAATGCTCTTCTACAGTACCAATTTATGCTAACAATAAAAATAGAGTTGTACAATGACAAATAATAGACAAATATACCATTATGAATGCACATTAATATGAATATGAAACACAATATTCATCCTTACTTGATGTATTTGATGTAGCTTAATAAACATGCAATTAAAAAATGTAAAATAATTATTACTTGAATGTGTTTCCCTACGTGCATTGTTGATGTACTATATCTAGTTATATTTATTTTTATTATCATTTTTTTATTATTACCCATACTTTCAAATGAGCACCTGAAATACCATACAGTTATTCCCATAACTTTCTCATTTTAATATCCATAAGCTATAAAATTCAATATAGAATTATATATAGACTGCATTTTCTATTTTCTCTTTATGGAATAAATGCATGTACTTGTGATTCCACATATAATTTATCATTCATTTTAATGCTAATTATTGCATTTTTATCCCTACATGCACCATTTAGAGTTGGTATGTAATTACATTTTTATCCTTAACTTTTAAATGGTTGTATATGTAAACTAAAATTTATTCTTATATACAAAATTTAATGCACTATATAACACTAGCTACAATCTCAAAAATAAAATTTCCTCCATAAACAATGATGACATCCATGGAAAACTAAGAAAAAAATTAAAAGGGATCCTTTATTTATAATGTGAAAATAACCAAATAAATGAATGATGTCAACTTCATTACCATGCACATAAAACTAACATCAACCATGCATCGTGTGATTCTACCATTTAAAAACTACATGAGAGGTTTTGTGAAAGGTTAGATCATCTTTGCTTAACACATGCATTCTTCATTTGTAAGGAATTATATCCAACTATTAAAATAAATATTTCCCATGTTGAACATACCTATTTCAATTACATTGCATAGAGATATTGTCAACTCTTCTCTACTTTTATTAAAATGGACCTAGGTAAGCAACCTAAAGAATTATCTTCCCTCACTCAAGTTGAAGAAATGTTTAAAGAACAAGTAAATCCAGTATTGAAATTAATGTGTGCATTGGTGGGAACTATAGTTAAATTATCCACTTTATTAGCTTTTCCAAAGACATATATTCCTTTATATAGTACATACCATGTCGATCCAAATATATATAAATATTGGTTTTGAGAATAATTTTGGCTTGGAGAAAAAACATATGAATTATTTGTGAGTAGATCTTGTGTTATACAGGGCTTACAATACAATTTGGAACATGACCCATATTACAGAGATTCATAAATTGATCATCATTCACTATATGCATTTCTTTATGAACCTACCAATCTCTCTTCCTACCTTTTCCATATCATTGGGTAAATCACAAACATGTAAGTAATAAATACAGACTTAGATGATGAAACAAATACACCTAAAATCTACATGATCATCAAGCATCATATTTTGTAGCATCTCTTTCAAATACACAAAGAGAGGTAAAAAATAATATGTAAAATATATCAGTGGTAGCCTCCCAAATTCAATAAATTGGACAAATATTAGTATTTCACCCATCAACAAATAAAACGTATAAAGATTATTTTCTATGACATTTTATTATTTAATTATAGTATGAGTTACCATCTTCCAACAACCTCACACCATGAAAGTTCAACTGCACTATATGATATTGCACCTTTTATTATTTAAAGACAACTAATTTGGTAGCCATTCAACTTCCACTACTCATTTATGAACTTAATGTTGCATAACTAAATCCATACACCATCTCTAATATTTGAAAAAAAAACATTAAGGACAACTTATCAACCACATTTTAATACTTTCACCAACACCTTAACTAATAACTTGAGGTGATTATTTTAGATTAGTACATTCATTATGGATCACTTAAAAAAACATGTTCATTTTGGTTCACTTTTAAAAATAAACTAACATATATGTGATCAAACAATTGGGATGATAAAAAAAAATATTCACCTTGAGTGTAAATGCCACTACGCAAATATATCAAAATGAAATCATGTTAGAGGAACCTCTAGCACTCCCCTCTAATAAAATTCATTAGAGAAATTAAAACTTACTTTCAAATCCCATCTTGCATCTTCACATATGGATAAATTATTTACAATATTTCATAATAAATTTTAGAGAAACATCTCCAAAACAAAAACTATTGATGCAAATATTAACATTCAAACTATTTTTCTTTGGTATTAATACACACCAAAAATCCTTTAACAATAATAGTTCTTATTTTATTTTATTAAACAAATATGAATGCCAACACATAAGGTACACACATATACATAGATTTCCATGGTTATAAAATGCTAGTAAAATGGACACATTATTATATAAAACCCCTCTTCAACTAAATTATTCTAAGGATTTATTCGATCTCTATGTAAATCATGGAACCCTCATGGCACTGATAAAATCAATAAAACTATCCACCATTCCAATCTTGATTATCTAGGCTTACTCACCAAAAATGAAATACTTAATGATGATGCTCAAAAATATTTTAAAAAACTTGTAAACCATTGATTCGAAAATGGGTGTTTATGGGAACTAACTCAGTTTCTTGAATTTTGAATACCTTAACAAACTTTCTCATGTTTTTGTAAAATTGGATTTAATGATTAAAAATAAATATGTAAGAATTAGAATTAAATAAATAAATGATAAAATAGATAAAAATAGACAATAAATTAATAGCAAAGTTTGTCCAACTTGGATTACATCTCCCAGTCCATTCAAAGTATGAATCGATGGATTAAAAATGATGTAAAAATACACTTTATTACATCAATTTTATTCTCCAATAATGGTCTATCCATTCCAATAATGGAGTATATCTCCAAATACAGGGATATCTCTCCCAATAAGGGATTTCAAATGGTCTTTGTACCATCTCTAGGAGGAGTGTGCAATGGTTTTTAGCCTTCAATGTGATTCTCTTGCAATAAAATACATAAAAATGTAATTTTTTTATCCCTTTGTAGGGGTAAAAAGTTCTTTATAGTATCTCCAAGAATTCACAATTCAAGTTTGCTAGCTTTTGTGATATTTTCCCCCACATCAAAATCCACTAATTTGCTTATTTTCTAATTTACAAAGGGCTAAAAATTACATTTCAAATAGAAAATCATGCTTTATATATTGTTTTCAGGATTCATGCCCATTATCTAAGTGCTTATCCTTTTGCCCAAGGTGTTGGGGTTAAAATACCACCTAAATGCCTTCTTTTAGGCTTGCTTAGCCCAAAAATCAAGGATAAATATAATCTATTTCATTTTAGTTTCCAAATATGGGGCACTATTTGGTAAAGGCCCAGAATTAGGCATGGGAGGTTGGAGGTTCAAGTATTTACTTCCACATTTGCCTTTTGGATGATCCAAACACTTTTATTTGGCACCTTTTCTAGGTTTTAATCCCATATTTTCTAGGATTGGGCATAAACAAAGGTTTGAAATCATATCACTTGCCTTGTAAAGTGGTATTAGGACCATCCTTGGTTTTGGTGCTAGAGGAGATGCCACATAGTGGCTTTAAGTGTTATTCTTTGTGGACATTAAGCATTTAATCCCACATTCATTGGATTGGAAATAAACTTTGATTAAATTAGTATCCTGGTCTCCCTTTAAATTGGGATTGAAGACCAAATATGATATGAACTCATAATTTGGCAATGATTTGCTTGGAACTTGGTCTTTGTGTGGTGGCTCCACATGGTGCATTCAAGTCCCTCCATTTGGCTTAAGCATCAATATTTTCAACTTGATAAATATTAATACCACATGGATTTTATGTAAGCCTACACTGAGGTTTATATTATAAATTTATTCCATATCATAGGGAAGATAGGTGGAAGGGTCCCCCTCCTTAAAAAAAGAGGACCACACTAGATGAAGGGCCCCCAGCTGGCAAATAGCATGGGCCCTACACTAGCAAGTATGTTTTCAATTATCAAAGACCAAAACCAACTCTCCACCACATGTCACCATCTTATTGGTCCATGTGTTAGGCCCTGAATGGTCTATGTATTAGGCCCTGATTGGTCCACTTAGTAGTATCGTACAATCTAGTCAGTATGATGATGTCATCTTTATACCCTATGTATATTTTTTTAACCTATTTGTTTTTACCAATAGTAGGCCATACCTTCTGCAAGTGATGTCAAAATGACTCCATTCAAATTGCATTAGAAATATCTCAATGAGTTCTTTGATGTGCAAGTAGTTTTAGTAGAATTTGGGACCATCTGAATGTGTCAAATGTGGGTATCCTCTTGGATCACTCCTCCACACTAAAAATATTTTAGACCACCAAAAGTCTAATTCATTTATAAATTAATTGAAGGTATAACTCCCTCAATTTATAGTTTCCATGCATCATGCTTTGGTTGGATGCATTCTTTTTCGACTCACATGAAAGTACCCCTTCATGAAGTATTCTCTCTTCTATTAAGAAAAACCTCTTTGTACAACTCATCAAGTAGGTCAAGATCAAAATCATTAATAGAATAAACTTGGATACTCTCACCTTGATCCATGATCATAGGAGTCTTTTATAGTTTCAAGTTTACCACATAATATGTCGGCATGTATGGGAGTGAATTTATTTCTCTCTATTGAATACTAACTACCCCAACTAAAGTTTATAAACCCAAGTTCAGAGAGTTCATGACTTCCTTTTATATCTACTAAACAACTTTATTTCACTCTTTGTGTCTTGGCCTTCTTCTTCAAATATTCTCTTAGCCTCTGCATTGCTTGTAGGCTAAATTGAAGCTCCCCCATTAAGAGATGATTTTTTTGGCATTTTGTTTTTTGTTCAATATTCTAAATAAGGAAATAAAATTAAATTGCATGATAAGTGGTGTTATAACAAGTTACCATTTATATAATTTTTCCTTCTTTAGGACTTACAATAGAATGTAACATACATAGATTTTAATCATAATTATATTTAGAAACATTGCTTGAATTTAGGTCTTTACAAAATGTGCATTCAAACAATTATACATACATATTTCAATGAAAAAAAGGATGCAAAAATACATCAATAAAATAATATTTCTCTTATTGAGTGTTACTCACCATGGGAACACTTTTCATGTTGATTTCATGTCACTTTGTCTCCTTCTTGGAAGAACACTTTAGCTTATCAACATGTCTCTCAAATATTGTCAAACTTTGAGAAACTTTATTAGGAGTTATCTCTCAATGGAGTGCCTATTCACCAATCTTGCCAAATTCTACAAGAAGTGGTAAGAAAAACATTCTAAAATGAATGTCAACATGAACATGATAATATAAAATAGAAAATTATATAACCTCTTATAATGGGATACTCAAAATGTGCTTCTCAACTTGGATGGTTGCTCCATACTCATCCTCAATGAGTGATCTACCTCCAAACTTCCTAATACACATGGGGTTACTTTCTTTTATGCTTCTTCAATAATGGAAACTAAATAAGTTATTTTGAGGTGCTATATAAGCATGCTAAACTAAATTCCTCTATGCAAATATACTATCCATGAAACCAAATAATTTCTTACTGATCCAAACTGATGGATGCTACTCTTTGGGTTTCTCCTTCTTGATGGGATCTTATTTGGATAGGTGGGATTATCCATGGGCTATCTCTTAGAATATTGGTGATTGATCAACTCCTCCATGTGATACCTCTTAATTTTTAGGGGTTTGAACAACCTCCTTGCTTGTAGGTGCTTGCACAACTTTATTCTTGTAAGGATGTTTTTAAGTATTTAGATGAAGTTTTAGATGAAGATTATAATACTTGTCAACCTAATGGCCACTCATATTATGATCTAGGAATTTGACTCAAGAGAGGATGGTTAGTATAATGTTAGTTTCAAAATGAAAACAAAATGAAATAAACAAACTAATAACATAACATCTCTAGGCCTAGACACTAGGGAGAGCTTAGTTAACAAAATCAAATGATAATCATAACTAAAAATCAAGGAATGAAAACATAAGAATTTTGTTCACCTTCCTTGGATGCTCTAAAATGCTTTTGTAATGGTGGTTTGCTCGGCTTGTGCTTAAAGAGGTCTTATTCAATGGAGTGTGGCTACCTTCATCTCCTCTTGGCACCTTTGGTTTGTGGCTTGGCTTGGCTTGGAATAAATTTGGCATGGTAACACTAGTTTCTTGAAGCTTTTTGGAACCAATCATGCATTATAACTTTGCACTAATTAAGCTTATAAATGATGTTGTGAGGCCTCCTATTTATAAATTTTTGGATTTGATTAGAATCAACCTCAACTATCTATCTTAAGATTGAGATGTGTGGTTGAGGATTAAATTAATTTTTTAAATTAAGTTTGTAATTATCCTCATCCTGGCATTGGAAGAAGGGGAAATTAAGAGGCATAGAGGGCATCATGGAAGGCATTGATGAGGCATGGAGGGCATGAATCTTGATATTTGTGGCATTTATGGCCAAAGGATGTCTTCCCAAGAAATGAGGTCACTTGATGATGTAGATATTCAATATTCATTTCTAAAACAAATTATTCAAAAACTTTTCATGGAATTTTTTATTAGGCCTTGATTTGGGTTAATTAGCTTTTAAGCATGATTAAGCACTTTATGCACATATTACCCAAATTGAAAAGAATGCCTTGTTATTGGTCTAAAATTTGATTGGATTGGAATTGAAAGTCCACATTAGATGGGTTGGATGCATAATTACATTTAGAGTGTTGCTAACAACAAATAACAAAGGCATGAGTCTTGTGAAAAAGATTTGATAGAAAAGAATAGTCTAGAGCACATAGGTTCAAATTTGGCATTTTGACTTGAGATGAACTAATCAAAGTTAGCTAGCCCACAAATTTCATTGCCCCATTTAGGGATACCCTAGCCAAAATCGGCATTTGAATATATAATTTTTAGATCATCTTACGTGTTTTAGTGTTTCTAGGCCAAATTGTGTATTTTGGGTAGAAATTGGTCAAAACCCTAATTGGAGGTTATCGGTGGCCAGTTTTAGGTGTCTAAAATTTGCCCTTATTTGGGAAGATGTTGCAAACCATAGGTAAAGCAATGTCTTCTCAAAGAATGAGAAATGGCCTGTATGCCAAAAAGAAGATGATGATTGAAGAACAAAGCTCTAATGGTTTTTGGGAAGCATGTGATGATGCCCCCTCATGGGAGTGGCCATCGCATTTGTTGATGGATGGTCACTTGAAAATAAAAAGGAAGAAAGGTGGAATTAACCCGTAGGTGAGATTAATCCAAATGAGAAAATGCTTGCAGGAATTGATGTAAAAGGGATGCTGATTTTCCCAAAGGTGGTTATAATCACGAATAAAAGTCAAAAGAATGATTTGCCCATAGGCGGTTATAATCATTAAGAGACCGAGATTGGAAAAATATGATTGTGTCCTAGTTAAGGCTGATTAACAAGCATAACTCAAGGATATAACTTGGAATATAGATTAAAGATGAGTGAGCACAAAATGATGAAAGAGATGAATAGAAGAATAAGATTGATCAGTGTGAATGATTTAGTTTTACTTGCTAATGAGGAGATGCTCATCTTGATTAAAAATGATATAACTAGAATGGTCATTGAATTGATTTGATCAAGGGTGGGATGGAAGGATTTGCTAAGGTTCCAAGGAGAAACTTCTATGGCTCCATTGATTGTAGACCTTCCTGAAGCTAATTTTTGATGTAGCATGTGATGGTAGGCTTCATAATAGAACACCATGAATACTTGGACAAAATATTCATAAGGATTGACTCCTGATCCAATAAACACTCAAAAATAATGCACCAATGATAAAAACCATGATGACAATGTTAACGTATGAATATGGATGGACTCAAGAATAATGTGCTCAAGGAATCACCCATGAATGCACATAGACTGAGTCAAGGCAACAGTGTTAAAAGCAAAAAAATAGGCAAGTGAACAAATAAACAAATAAACAAACAAACAAAAAGCCTAAAAACAAAATAAATAGAAAGCATCTTAACAATGACAATGCCCTAGTAAGGTAGATCAAGGATAACTGACTAGGCTTAGACAAGACAAATGTTTTTAGATTTTTGAAAATTTATGAATGTTTTTGGCATTTTGAGGTATATTAACTCATTAGAGAATGAAAAGATACATACTCATAAAATAGTGAGAGCATTTGGCTTAGGTTGCTCACAAAATGGTGAGAGCATTTGACTTAGGTTGCTCACAAAATGGTGAGAGCGTATGGAAAAGGGGACTAAGGTGATCTCAACATGAATTGAGCATGACCCATATAGTCCTGAAATGACCTCAAGTCATAGTAATTCCATCCACAAAAAAGATGGGGAAAAACCAACTAGGTCCCAACAAGTTCTCAAATATGGAAAATGGCCAGTCAAATGAAAATAGTAATGGCAAGGTGATGTGGCAATGCATGGTAAATAAGTGTTGCCCCTAGTTTTCCCATAGGTAGTTATAACTAGGATACAATGGCATAGGTAAATGATACTAATTTTCCCATAGGTGGTTATAATTAGTGGCAAGACTGGTAAAACACTAATTTGACCATAGGCGGGTATAATCAAGCTCACATAAACAAATGTGATAGGATGAAAGATATCTTGCCAGATCAACTACCACACTACTTTCATAGACTGTCATTATAAACATGGATTAGATTGATTATTGAAACTTGATCAAAATCCCCCCATAAAAAGGTGTGGGAAGAACCAAATGAACCAAGATCAAAATAGGATTGGGTAGGATGACTAAAAATAGGCTTTTTTTTAGATAAGAATGGAATGATAGGATGGTATGGTCTTGCTAAGGATAATGATGGTCTAGATAGATTGGATAAAATGGTAAGAGGGTTTCCCCCAAGTGATGGGGTGAATGGTTGGGAACTTTGACAGTGGAAAATGGATATGTAACAATGGCAATGACATGGTACATGTTTTCGGCTTGGGTGTGCTTTTTGATTCTATTATTCCTATTGATGGGGAGATGCATGTCCTTATAAAAAATGATACAAAAAAATAGTTGACCATGTTAGTTTCTAGCTCACACCTTGTTGAAATAACTGCTCTATCAAAAATGGCCTATAGACTTAGTTGCTAAGAATGCTTTTGTGATCTTCATTGGTCATTGATTCTGATTCCTTCAAAAGTTGAGGTAAGATATTTGTGTAGCCTATACAAAGGAAAATATGACCATGGATGGTAAATAGGGTCAAATAATGGATGGTAGGTTTGATTTTGAAATGGAATGGTAGATGATAATGGAATGTATAATGGTGGGGAGACAAATGAAGATCAAGACTTTTAGTCACATATGTTTTTGTTGATACCAGATTTGACATAATTTTGGTTATGGTTGGGTTGAATACTTGTTCTCTTAATAAGACCACTAGATTTTTTGTTATTTGATCTTAAGAGTAGCTACCATCTGATTAAGCTATAGATTGGAAGCTATTTTGATTTGATCTTTTATTTTATCTTTAGTACATAATGAATAACTTTTACTCAGTTATTGGTGCCTTAATGAGTTTTTCACCAATGAAGTTGCCTTGATTGTCCCATAGCACCTTTGAGAAGGTTTCACTAATGAACATTGGATTTCAACTTTGACTGTCTTCTAGCTCTTTCAAAAAAGTCTCCCTAGAAGATGTTGAGTTTTGACTTTGATTGTCCCCTAGCACCTTCAAAAAGGTCCCCCTAGGAGAGTGTTCTTCTGCTACATGAATGTTTTCTTGGCCTCCTTACTCTTCTTCAACTGCTATGTCACCATGGATTTAGTTTAAAAAAGTGTGATTCTATCGATCCCAATCGACACTTGTGGGAGATTGAATGACAATGATATGGCTATTTTGGTTAATGGTAATCGACTGTGGAATGGTAATGGAATGGGGAGAGGTTGCACAATCTTCATAGAAGATACTAGGATAACTTGTATTAAAGCTAAATTTCTCATCTTCAAAAAGTGTATAAGATAAAAAATGTGTTCAAATTGATCTGTATGGCATGCATAACCAATGTTGTAATAGTCATGAACATATTCTATATCTAAATCTAATTCTAACTCAAGGGACTCTAAATCTGATGTTGAGATTGATGTTGATTCTAATTTTAATGTCAATTCAAGAATATAACCTGACTCTAATTTTGATTCTTCATTTGATGGGTACTCTATTACAATGATGTCTTGTTGAATTTTTAGTTTTGGATAAGTAATGGCCTGTAATGGTATGATGAGCTCCACAAAAACTAGTTTATCAAAGTGAGACTCCTCTAGTATGGGAAATAGGTCAAGAGATAACTCCTCAGAGATTGGCTTGTCGATAGGAGGCTCTTGAAAAATAGGCATACGATCAAGGTAATGATTTTCCCAAAGGTATTTATAATCAGTAATAAGTGACTCAACAAAGACTAGCTTGTCAGAGTGAGCACTCCTTGACAACTGGCATAGGATCAATAGGCAATTTATCATAGGCTAACTTATCACAAATGGCTAATTCAACAGAAACATCTTAGATTGGTTGGTTCATTTGGGCTTCATTTCTAATTATTTGAAAAATACTAGTTTTGAACATAGCTTGGTCTTCAAATGATTGGATCGGTTGAGGTTTGGTTGGGATTGGTACTGGATGAGGAATGACTTGCAGTTAGATAATAGTAGGACATTGGGGAGCATGATTACTTACACGAGCCAAAGGATAAAGTATTGAGATGGTAATGATAGGGTGGTGTGGAGCATGATTACTCACACAAGCTAAAGGACTAGGTCCTAGTATGATGATGGGGCATTGTGGAGCTTGATTGCTCACACAAGCCAAAGGACTAGATTAGGAATGGTAATGGTAATCCTTAGATAGTGTAGAGCTTGGTAGCTTTTATAATCTAGAGGAGGGTTAGGGGTAGCTGATGATTAGATAAAAAAAGACATCATGAAACTTGATTGCTTGTATAAGCAAAAGCATCCAATTCTTCCTCATAAACCAAATCATCCTAGTCATGAGTTGGATCATAAGCTGGTTCTTGACTATGTTCCACGTACTAATTATTGAAAATAGGGTATCGATCTGTATAACAAACAACATTATCTATAGTTGAGTCTTCAAATTCCTCTTCATAAGCCTCTTCATACCAATCAAGGTCTCAATTTGGATCGTAAGTTGCTTCATGACTTTGTTCCCATGAATGATTAATATGAGGCAGATAGAAATCTATCTCACAAACCATATTATCATCATTAGGGTCTTGACTAAATCCATCAAAGTCATTTTGTGTGGCCATTCTATCATAATTCAAATTTTAAGTGACTCCAACATAAGTGTAGTGAGACATATCCATGTAAATGATGAAAAATCCAAAAATAAAAAGACTTAGAGTTCTACAAACTCTAAAAAACTTTGTTCAAAGGATAAATGGTTCAAACTTGGTCTAACTTGGTCAAAAGGTGGAGTTGTATCTCCAATGTGGTTTGAAAGTGGAGCCATATATCCAAAATGGTTTATGTTAAGACTTGGAATAAAACAACCTAACATCAAATGTCTAACATCAAATATCACACGTACAAAAGGTCAAGCATCTGAATAAAAATTGACATGTCAAAGGTCTAGGTCAAAGTGTTCCAAACAAGGTCTAAACTAGGAAAGGGAAAAGTTGAGCTATCAGGTCTTTTGTCTAAACACAGAGTCAAAATCTAGGCTCAAACAAACAGGCATGTGCTAGGACTCTTGGCCAAATAGCATCAAAAGCTAGACTTGAAACAAAGGTTGATGTGATGTGATTTAATCTAATAAGTTTAGAAACAACTTTGACATAGACCTAATGCATAGAATCAAACATATACACGAGTAATTAGCATAAGGCATAAGACAAAAGGATATTTGAAAAAGGTTGTGTTATCCCAAATAAAGGTACAAATAATGATGAGGATAGGCATTAAACAGAAAGCCCATCAATAATATTCAAATTTGGGTAATCGATTAACTAAAGTTATGCAACCCAAAAGAGAAAGATTAGTGTATTATCCCCATGAATTGAGGCCTAAATAGAAATCAATCAATGTTTGGATCCAAAATTAACAAGGCTAATTGAAAAATCAACATTGAAAAGTAGGATTTGACTAAACAGGCTAGACAAAATTGGACAGCATGATAGCACAAGATAAAGGTCCAAATGGTATACACAAAGTGGTTTGAAACAAATGGATTTGATATAATGCTAAACAAGTCTTGAAATAAATTGAGTAGCCTAATGGTGTAAGCATGATTGAATGATGTGGCCAATGTTATTTTTGCAAGAGACTCAAAAGGCTAAAGAATGTTTTGATATGATTTGGGAAGCATAACACTATCCTCTACAACTCAAATGACACATGCACAAACATGTTTAGAAAATTTTTAAGGCACACGTGTGGTGTCACATGCCTAGCATAATGCCTCTTTAGACAAAATAGTGACGTATAGACAAATTGGTTTTGACATGGCTTATACACAAACAAACAAGTTTTAGTCTCAAAAACATAGCAAATGAGAAAATGATCCAAAAATATATACCAAGTATAATCATCCAAATCCTACCAAGGGTATGGAAAAATGGGGTTAACTAAAACTAGGAAGATTTCAATTATTCTAGGGGAATCAATTTCATAATGACTTTCATTCCAAACAATGCAAAATAAAATCATGATTTTTGGGTCCGTATCACTTGGCTTGTTGCAAAAATGTCTAGTCCCTTTTGCAACCACTACATCCTATTATTAGTTCAGTATAGTGCAATGTCCAAAGTGTCACTACATTTTGTGTGTAATTCTAAAGGAGCCAAATAAAGTCAATGTTGGGAGATGAAACCCTGGGTCAAAGCTTACCTAAAGAACTTTTGGGAGGTGATGAAGTCCCCCTTGCAAGCTAAGATGCATAAATAAATAAAGCATGAAAATAAAAAGACTTTAGGGTCATTTTCAAGGTCACACAAACTTTGACAATATTTTGGGGAGTGCTTTAGATGACTTTATTTCTAAGCCTTGGAGTAAGCTACCTATAATAGGAATGGTGATTTTGATTCCAAGGGTTCCCTATAGGGGACAAATGGAAGAGCATATGTGAAACATACCTCTTTTTGACAAATAAGATTAATCTAATCAACTATTACAAGAAAAAAATGACAAGTGTGTTCAATTTTAAACCCAAATGAAATGTTTGGTGGTGTTCATTTAACCCCTTGGTCTTAGTTGCAAAATTTTAAAAACATTCACCAAAAACACCTAAATTCTTTGTTAAACATATAAAACAAGGTTCCTATTTAAAATTTAAGCATGCAAAAGTGATTTAAACATGTTTTGAGCAAATATCCCACTTGGTCCTATAACAAAATTGTTGGCATGTCCTTTAGCTTTAAATCCCTTTTGAGTTTGAAACAACAAACTTTGAAAACATAGCTCTTAGGTCTATGTTTTTTTTAAGAACATAGTGATTGACATCAGTCAATACCACCGATGTCGCTTATGGGAAACCAATATCTAATCGATGTCAGTTTTACTGACCGACGTCGATTAAGCCATGTAATCAATGTTGGTATTTCTACTGACATCAATTACTATGTAAAAACTGTGGCAACCAAAAATGGTAAAATAAAGTTAGAAAACTAATTTTCAAGAGTTTTAAAAGCTCAAATAATTTTTTCAAGGTTGAAAAAGGATCTCCTTCATGTGTAGGATGTGTCTAGTCCCATCAGGCATCCCATTAATGTGATCTAGGAATTTGACTCAAGAGAGGATGGTTAGTATGGTGTTAATTCCAAAATGAAAACAAAATGAAATAAACACACTAATAGCATAACATCTCTAGGACTAGACACTAGGGAGAGCTTAGTTAACAAAAGAAAATGATAATCACATCTAAAAATCAAGGAATGAAAACACAAAAATTCCTTTCACCTTCCTTGGATGCTCCAAAATGCTTTTGTAATGGTGGCTTGCTCAGCTTGTGCTTTAAGAGGTCTTCTTAAATGGAGTGTGGCTACCTGCATCTCCTCTTGGCACCTTTGGCTTGTGGCTTGACTTAGATTGGAATCAATTTGGCATGGTAACACTAGTTTCTTGAAGCTTTTTGGAACCAATCCTGCATTGTAACTTTGCACTAATTAAGGTTAGAAATGATGTTGTGAGGCCTCCTATTTATATGTTTTTAGATTTGATCAGAATCAAACTCAACCATCCATCTCAAGATTGAGATGTGTGGTTGAGGATTAAGTCAATTTTTCAAATTAAGTTTGTAATTATCCTCACTATGGCATTGGAAGAAGGGCCAATTAAGAGGCATGGAGGGCATGAATCCTGATAATTGTGGCATTTATGGCCTAGGGTTGTCTTCCCAAGAAATGAGGTCACTTGATGATATATATATTCAATATTCATTTCCAAAACAAATTATTAAACAAGTTTCCATGGAATTTTTGATTAGGCCTTGATTTGGGTTAATTAACTTTTAAGCATAATTAAGCACTTTATGCACAAATTACCCAAATTGATCAAAATACCTTGTTATTGGTCCAAAATTTGACTGGATTGGAATTGGAAGTCCAAATCAGATGCATAATCCCATTTAGAATTTTGCCAACAACAAATAACAAAGGCACGAGTCTTGTGTAAAAGATTTGATAATAAAGAACATTATAGAGCATGCAAGTACAAATTTGGCATTTTGACTCAAAAGGAACTGATCAAAGTTAGCTGGACCATAAATTTCATTGCCCCATTTAGGGATACCCCATCCAAAATTGGCATTTGAATATATCATTTTCACATCATTTTGCATGTTTTAGTGTTTTTAGGCCAAATTGTGTATTTTGGGTAGAAATTGGTCAAAAGCCTGATTGGAGGTTATCGGTGGCCAGTTTTAGGTGTCTACACATATTACAATGAGAGAAATAATTCTTGCCCATTTTATTGAACAATAATCCCTTCTTACCAATCTCCACATTTTAATGTGGAAAGTGGTCTTTAAAACTTGTCTCCTTCCTCTTAAAGGACATGGACTTCTTTTGGATGGAATTTTTCTTCCAACACATGGACACACAATGGTTACTCATTCCACAAAAATAAAATTGATATGCATACCGGTTTTTTGTGTTTCAAGGCCATTATTCTCATAATCTAAGTAAACATTAGAACACTTATGATTTCTATACCTTTTAGGGTTGTCCTTTGTATAATTCCGATGAGGGTAAAATGTGTTACCTCCTCCTTTGGGATGTTCATCTCTCTTTGAAAATGCTTTGAATTATTTTTTGATGCTTTTCCCATGATTTTAAGGTTGTTTCTTTCTTTATTCTATCTTACACTCACTCTAAACATAATTGGGTAAAGGTGTGTCATCTCTTTGTATGGGTTATTTTTATAGAGCTAGTGGCTTGGGCTCTTTTCTCTTATAAGATTTTATTACTTCAGTTGTCTTTGAGCATTCTCCAAATTCTCCTTTACCACTAACATATCCTAATCCTTCATAATAAGGTCTTTCCTTGACCTATATGGGATTAGTCATTCCCTAGCTATTGGTGCCAAGGCCCTTTCTATCAAACCCCATCTTGGTTAGCAACTTGGAGCCAATGCCTCAAGTATGATTTTTAAATTCACCAAAAGAATTATTTAGATCTTGATGGGAAGAAATTGAACATGGTGAATTAATTACTATGAATACCTTAGTTATGGTTTGTGAATATATGTTATAGGATGGTCTCCTGTACATGGTAGATTCTTCTTTCTCTTGCACTTCTTCACCATTCTAAAACTTTATCAAAATATATTACTTTGATTGAAACTCAAGTTGTAACGCCTAAATTATTCCCATGAGATATTCTCCATGAAACATCAATCTATCTTGTATATATTGATTGTCATCCTCCAATGACTACAATTTTTGTCATAATTCATATTTTTTCACTCGAATTGATCAATTTATGCTTTTAAACTCCTGAATCCTTTCTCTCTTCAGAGCTTTGCCCATGGTTGCAGTTTTTCAACCAATAAACCTACACTTCCAAACTATAAATTGAAAAAATGGAAGAATATAACACAAATCAAATAATGTGTTAACAAAACCTTTGTAAAATAGCTCTGATACTAAACTTGATCCAAAAATAAATGTTTATGAAAATTGACTTAGTTTCTCCAATTTTGAATACCTTAACAATTTATCTCAATTTTTCATAAAATTAGTTTTAATTATTAAAAATTAGTATTTAAGAATTGGAATTAAAGGAATAATTGATATAATAAAGAATAATACACAATAAATTAATAAAAAAGTTCATCCAACTTGGACTACATATCTGAGTCTGCTCAAAGAAAGAATCAGTTGATTAAAAATGATGTAAAAATACACTTTCTTACATCAATTTTATTCTTCTCCAATTTTGAATACCTTAACAATTTATCTCAATTTTTCATAAAATTAGTTTTAATTATTAAAAATTAGGATTTAAGAATTGGAATTAAAGGAATAATTGATATAATAAAGAATAATACACAATAAATTAATAACAAAGTTCATCCAACTTGGACTACATATCTGAGTCTGCTCAAAGAAAGAATCAGTTGATTAAAAATGATGTAAAAATACACTTTCTTACATCAATTTTATTCTCTAATAATGGGCTATATCTCCCAATAAGGGGGTATCTCTCCTAATAAGGGTATATCTCTCCCAATAATAGGATTTTTAAATGGTCTTTGTACTATCTCTAAGAGGTCTATGCAATGGCTCTTTGCCTTCAATTTGATTCTCCTATAATAAAATGTTAAAGTAGGACTTTATTTTCCATTTATTTATTTTATTCAAGTTATTCTTACACATGTAATTTAGCTTTCTTAGGTATCAATTGTCATATGGAGTTACTTGACCATCTTTTTTATCTAGTTGGTAGGATTTATTCCTTAATTGATCACTCTGTCATAGGAGTTACATGTCTATTCTAAGGGTAGTTATTTGTCATCTCTCCAATTTGTACTCTTTTTTTAATGCTGAATACATGGAGGAATTTGCATTATTTTTTCCCTCCTTGATTTATTGCTTCAATAATTATGTGTGTTCGATCTACTTCACTGGTCTTGGATGTCCTCATTTATGGATGATTCTCACATAAAATACATAAATTTTTTCTTTTTTCTCCCTTTGTATGGGCAATTTTTTTGTATGTTATCTCTAAGAATTCCAAATTTAGGTTTGATGCTTTTTGTGATCTTTTTCCCACATCAAAATCCATTAATTTTCTTGTGTTCTCATTTAAAAGGGGCTGAAAGTTACATTTCAAATACAAATTCATGTTTTATATATTGTTTTTGGGATGCATTTCTCATTGGGTAGGAACTTGTCCTTTTTCCAAAGGCATTGGGGGTTCAAATCCCACTTAAAATACATTATTTTAGGCTTGATTATCCCAAAAATCAATGATAAATAACATATATTTTGTTCTAGTTGCCAAATACAGGGCAAAGCTTGTTGGTAAAGGCCCAAAATTATGCATGGAATGTTAGAGGTTGAAGCCTTTACTTTCATGTTTGCATTTTGGATGAGCCAAGAGATTTTATTTAAAACACTTGTTAGTTATAATCACACATTTATTAGGATTGGTCATAAACAAATGTTTAAAATCATATCGCTTTCCTTTTAAAGTGGTCTTAGGACCATCATTGGTTTTGGTACTAGAGGAGATACCACGTAGTGTATTTAAGCACTATTTCATTGTGTAATTTAACAATTTAATCCCACATTCATTGGGATTTGAAACAAAATTTAATTAAAATAGTATCTTGTTCACCTTTTAATTAGACTTGAATACCATCCATGCTATGAGCTCAGACTTTGGCCGCGCTTTACTTGAAACTTGGACTTTGTGTGATAGCTCTACATGGTGCATTAAGGTACCTCCATTTGGCTTAAGTGCCAATATTTGAAAACTTGATAAATTTTAATCCCACATACATTTTGGATAAGAATAAAATAAGGTTTATATGTAAAATTGCTTCCATAACACAGGGAAGATAGGTAAAAGGTTCCCCTTCCTTAAAAAAAGAGGACCCTGATGGATAAAGGGCCCCCAGTTTGAAAATAGTATGGGTGCCACACTAGTAGGTATGATATCAAAAACCAAAGACCAAAACCAAACTCATTTATTCTCTTTGACATGTGTCACCATCTAAATGGTCTATGTGTCAGGTCCTGATTAGTCCACTCAATAGTGCCATACAGTTTAGTCAACATGATGACATCATCCTTGTACCTTGTACATATTTTTTTACATGTTTGTCTTTACCTTCAGTAGGCCATAACTTCTACATACGGTGTCAAAATGATTCCATTTAAATTGTGTTAGAAATCTCTCAATGATATATTTGATGTGTGAGGAGTTTGAATAGAATTTGGGACCATATGAATGTGTCAAATGTGGGGATCCTCCTAGATCAATTGGGTTTAATCTGATACCAATTATAGTGAGGCTACATGTTTATACAAAAAATAGGCACTACCCTACAATGAAGATAGAAATTACCATGGAAATAAAAATACACATAAATAGTGTTCATTAATGATGAAGGCCACATTAGTTACATTCTAGTTTAGAATGATGAAAGATTAAATATCCACAATGTATTCATACTTTCAATATGGAATGTTAACATTGAACATTATTCTTAAAAATATATTTAAGTATGCAACAAAATATGAAAATAATGTGAAAGTTACCACCATATGTTGAATATAATATCATCTATAGTTGGAATTGAAATAATTTCCATTGTTTCTTACATAAAATTATTAATATAAATTATTGTTGATAGTGACATAAGTGCACAAGATACATACCACATGTTGAAAAAGCTCCCTATAACAATTTATATTTGTATATTTATTACCCATTAAGATTGAAAATAAATATTCAAATGTGTGTTTCAAGGAACAATTGAGGCAACCCAAATACCATCATTCATTAAATCATATATAGATCACTCTTATTTTCTAAAAATAATGCCACTCATTGAAGATAAATAAATGTAGTATTTTAACACTCAAATAAAAACTACTCAGTGGAGAGAGAAAGATAAAGTTTAAACAAATCATTTGCATCTTACCTTGTTTCTATTTTATTCCTCCTATCGGTTCAACATCAATTTTAAGGTTTTAATTGGGTATAATTTTATTATACAGACCATTATGAAACATTAGAGTTGGAATTGGTTTAAGTGAACAGGAAAATTTTACACATTAGAAAAAAATCAAAACTTCCTACTATCCATGCATATAGAGAGAAAAATTATAGATGATTAAATTAGTGTTGAAGTAGATAGTGATGATAAAGGAATAATAAGATAAAAAAATTAAAAATGGAATTACAATAATGGGAACTATTGTTACACATGAATCCATCAAGGAGAAAAAAATTAACTAACACCAACATGCCTAGACACCATGGCTTTGATAACAACCACAATTAGAACCATATTGAGATGTTAAGTGACATACATGCCAAATCCCCATAATTTATAGATTCATAGCACATAGGGACCCTATTTATATATGACAAGTGCTTAAGCCACCAATTACAAAATGATTTTTCAAATAAAAATCAAACTACCTCTAAGATGTTTGTATAAAATATCATTAAATGAAACACAAGCTCCACCACTTAAGATGATTATTCAAGGAATAGTAGATAAAGATAAATCTTACTTGATTTGAAATATAAAATGTGTGATAAATGGAATCACATGTAGAAGTATGTCACCCCATAGTTTCCTCACTCCAATAGGTTTATCAACATTCAACATAAATGGGTTAAATATACTTTCATAACTTTGAAATCTTATCTAAGAAATAAAGGGACTAGAGGGACAAACCATGGAATTTTTTGAAGAACAAATGAGACACATAAAATACATTCTCATTTTTGAAATAAACTTCATAGGCATTCCCTCAAAATAAAAATAAAAGTTTTATGGTTGATCAATTACACTTTTTGGAAAATTTAGTCAATTACTACCTATTAATGACATACCAAATTATGTAAGAATGTCATTGGGTTACACATTGTGGAAAAGAATTGACACAAGTATAAAATTAGACATAAAATTTTATTGGCAAGGAGGTACCACTTAGCAACCAAAGTTCATAAATTTATTATCTAACATTATAAATGTAGCTATGTGAAAAAAGAACTGGAATATTCTCATGTCAAATAACAATGTTTTTCACATCTCCATAAGAAAAAAGAGGATTTAACAACTCATAAAATTATGTGACAAGCAAATTAACTATACTATATTGCATAGTAAATAAATGTTAAAATTTTTAAACATTCCAATTATAATAAACAAAGAATTTTATATAAAAAAAGAGGTTGCACCTTAGTGACACTCAATTAGTGCCAATAGTGCTTCAGTGCAAAGGATAGGATATTATTTTGACATCCAAATTATGGGTATAGGTGGGATTACATAATGGATGCATTTTCAAATTATCTATAATCTAAGTTCACAACCACATTAATTACTTGTGTATGTTGTTGTTTCCTTAAAAATACTTTCTATTTCCCCATGGGATATCAATAATCTAATATATCTACCAATTTATCATATTACATGGGGTAATCATTGACATATTCTACCCAAAATGGAATAGGTACTAACCATACATAAATTAAAAATAATTAATCTCAATAAATAAACAATTGATATTGACAACAACGATTTTCAATTTTTGAACTTCAATATAGAGTACAATCATTGCATGACATGCATGTCCCCCCTGAATTTACCTTCAACTACTACACAAGAATGAATGATATTAAATATGTACAACCCCAAAAATAAGAGGAAGCAATAATTAGTACAAAAATTATTCTAATAAATTACAACTATTGTAAAATTTCACCATAATTACAATAAGATTATTTCAAACAAGTTTTCTCATACATTCATAAAATTACAATGCTTTACACTCATTTGCATTATCACTTTACAAAAACATAAAGTTACATCCCTCCTAACTTAATTTGGATCTTTGGGGAAATTTATAGTTGATATTATATTAATTTATGGATCCAATAAAATTATATTCCTTACATTATTACACTAGTAGTCACCTATCCCCTATGCACCTTTAACATCTTGGAGAATTATGATTGTCATGCTTACTATACACATGACTATATCTTATGCATTGGCATAAATGACCTATAAAGTTATAATAGGGGTATTTTACTTGAATTTTACTTATTATTTATTCATTTTTTGTCATTTTTGGATAAGGATATCATCATCATCATCATTTTACTCACATGTCTTAGGATCTTCAATGATCATATATATTATTATATTTACTTATTATGGCATGCTATCCACATCTTATATCAACATATCTCTTATATATGGATCCTATAACACACTTTTGTCTAGCATGCTTGCATTGCTTGTTTATATATACATGACATTATCTTTAGTAAATATAAATAGACACATGTTTGGTCGTCATACATGATAAATTTATTGCCACATTTTTCTACCTTGAGAATTTATGTATAGTATGGGGCATGGCTTCATTTTTATTTTATTTGGTAAATTAGGTCTTGTTTTTAACTTAAAAATAATCATCCTCAAAGCAGGGTGCATCCACTTATGGAATTTACCATAAAATTAAATATATTGTGTGATTGTTACATGTACACTAGTCCATCTCTCCTATTATGTCTACAATGGGTCATCTTGTTACCCCCCTCACCACATCATCCTCACTATAGGACACACACACACACACATTAATATTTACATGAATACACATTTATATATAATTGACACTCACTAAATTAGTATTTTGTTCATTGAGAATTAAATGATGTTATATTTCCTATGTGGCATGACACTTGAAGCAAGACTAGTTTCCTATCTATCTTAATGTGTAAATTTACATCTAACATTTTATTATAGAGATGCAGATAAATTTTCACATACTATACCTATTAAAACTCTAATACTTTCAAATCTAAGTTTTTGCCAATAAACTTATAGTCTCTACTTATCTTATTTAAGATACCTTTCCTTGCCAAAGACTCATTAGATCACTATGTAGCTTATTGGTTCATGAGTTAATTGGATTGGTTTATGATTATTTAAACCTAAAACATGATCATTCCATTAATTTAGTACCATTCATTCATCTTACAACATTCTACAAATCAACAATTCACTCTAAACTGAACTCCCACCTTTTTAAGACACAGGCTAGTAGCCTTTTTTCCTATAATTTCTATTAAAATAGAATAGTACAGTCACACATTGGAAAATTGACTTCATATCCAGATACCCTTTATATTTATACACCTTTTTATGAAATTTCATGTGAAAAAACTTCTAGTGGAACACTATTCTAACCCAATCTTGTTCACTATTAAGGCCTTTTTAGGTATCTGTTGACCCTTTCCACATACAGTCAGTTATAGAAGTATAGACATGTACTCTTTCATAATATAAATTCAAAAATATTTTTTTATACATTTAAATCTATCATATCATAATTTTTTTTAGGATTCACTAGTGGGATCACTTTATATATGCATTTTCTTGCTCAAACCCTAGAAACAGGGTTTCTTATAGTTTGAGGAAATTGAGAGCATTAAAAATGCTTATTATTACTTTGTGCAGGGGATCAAGGGTCTTGAAATTTTTTATAAGTTTTTATTACATCCCCATACATATCCAAATAATTACCAATCTATCCTTGTTCCTCTATTCATCACTTTGACAATGTTCTTGTCTTTCTTGCATACATAGTCATAAAACATAGGGTCTGTAAGCATTATGTCGAAAGTATTTACACTCATTCAAGGTTTCCATGATTTAAAAAAGGTTGTTATAGGTTAATAAAAATCCACTTCACCTATTTATATAAACAAACATGTCTATTAACATCTCAATATCACATTTGCATTCACAATTTTATATAATTGTTGGTTAGACATAGTCCAACACAAAATGTATAGGGTTTCATTTTTGTTACAAAAGTTACATGTTAAAAAATTATTTTATCCTTGAAAAATAATTTAATACATTAAAAAATATAACCTTAAAACCATATTGTCATTCTTCTCAATCCTCTAATCAAAGTTTCTTGATTATTCCTCTCAAATATGACACATACACAAAATCATCAATCTTTACAACAACTTTTCAATTGCAAATCACTACTTAAAAAATATTGAATTCTTTACTAAAAACTGATTGAAATCACTAAACACTATCATTATCAGGTCATAATAAATATTTATTTCTATAATTCCATTTCTATTGATTTTCATTCATTTACATTCATAACACAGTTCTGCAAGATAGAGTACAGAGTTCATGCCATCATCTTGGTGTCTTCCATACCTATACCTATCAACTACCAAAAAATTATTTATAAAACTCCCTAATACCTTATAATAACATAGTTAGACTTTTAAACAAGACATACAACTATTTCTTGGCTTAAACAAACTCATTGTACTCACCCACGTAGGGTGGTGGATTTATACTTACCACTCTCATTATCACCTCACACTTTTTTACACTACCACATGAATCTCTCAATAAAAAATCCCTTTTTATCCTTCTAGTATGAACTCTAATACTCCCTTACATAGCCTTGTATACCCAAACACACTATTAAACTCTCATTACAATTTTGAAATTTCACATTAGACAATAGGGTGGGAAAACTTGTTTTGGACTCAAATTCAAATTTGACTTACAATCATGACTCCTTATGAACTTGACACAACCCTTGGGAAAGTTAACCATCCTTATGCATCAAAATTAGGCTAGTTTGAGGATGCCCCTACATCATATAGCTACATTAGTTTTATGCAAATTTTTAATGGTATTGTCTATTTACAATCTTATTACACATGGTGCTTATAGCTATATTACTTCCATATGAGTGATTATAGGTATTAGTTATTCAATCCATCACCTTGAAAGGGTAGTACACATTAGAGTTTTTTTAGATGCTATTGAGTGAAATATACTAAGTATAAGTTTGGAAAATATACTTAAATAAAAATATATCTGCTTCCTTGATTAAGAGGTAGGTTGAGACAAATAAATCCCAAATAAATAGTGGGTATGTATAGTGTAAACACTATAAAACCGTAAACTACGGCTCTAGATGTTGCATTAACCTTTAAACCACCCCTTGGCCCCTTTTGGGTTAGATTATTTACCAATTCTCCCATCATTAACCTCAGACCATTTTATAGGGAATTAACCACCAGTCATTAGTGGAATTGGCTAAATCTATCCAATTTTTACTATCCCCTTGATCACCAATGGTCAACCCTCAACCACCAATGGTTGACTTGGACTACTAGAGGTTACTTAAACTCTACATGATCAAAGGAGTCAACTAAAACTTGACTAAAACTCATTCATTGATTACCAACTATTTAATTTTTAGTCTGTTGTTCACATGGTCAATGCATATTAGACTATTTATTGAATTATTTATTGAACTCTTTCATTTCAACGCTCCTTTACTCTATATTAAGATATGAAGAGGAGGTTGAATTCATGGGATTCTGGTGAGAGATATTTTGAATCCCAAGAAAAATCTAAAAGTTTTCTAGTGAACTAAGGATTAGGCAAGAGATTTAGGGTACTTCTATCAATACTGTCAAACCCACAGTGACCATTGATGATCACCTTCGATCGCTAGTGGTCATCTATTGAATGGTGACAATCATACCCTAACCACCAGTGGTTACTAGTAACCACCAATGGTCATTATGTAAATCATTTTAACCAAAATATCAAGCATTTATCAACCACTAACCTTAACCAAAACCCCTATTTCTTAACCTCTATCATTACAATGACTCAATCTGACCACACTTGAACCATACCTTGATAGTTTAACATTTATTTTGATGTTATTTTGTTAAAACACATTATTTATTGAAAAATATTTATTTATTTTGATTAAGTACCTTCATTATATTATGCAGTCCTTCTTATCAACAATTTTTTTAACTTTAACTTGTCTAAAAGGTGGATTTGATAGCCTCTAAAGAAGTCATGTACTTCTTGGATCTAGCTCACTCTAGTCAATCTATCCATCTACCTAACTAATCAACCATTTTCTAGTGTCATTTTTATTTAGAGATCATCCTCCCCAGTCAAAGAGGATTATCTACAACCATCTAGATCATGAAGCACAAACCAAATCCATTTTCTACTAACCGCACCCTTTTCTCAAGTTTTACATCTTTCTAAATAGAAATAAAATTAAAATAATAGTGAAATATTTGGCACTTGTTATAATTTTTTAAAAGTGGAATGAATAGGATAGTGTGCATTATTTTTTTATTTCTGGAAACATATGGTTTGATAAAAATCAAATGTATTTGATCCCAAGCTCATATCAATTTATATTTCAAGGTTTTCATTGTCGTGACATTGTCTACTTGTAGAAATTGGCAATTATTTTCAAGTATGTCAACATATCAATATCGATGGAGCCTATCTTGAGCATTATTAAATACTTCCACCATTCCATAGGTAAGTAAAGGTATGTAACTCAATTATTTATTTTATTACCCTGATTCACAAATGCATTCAATTAAATATGCACATTAGAGCATGGGCATTGTGTAAACACCTGATTTTGGTACAAAATAATTTTCCATAGTGGTTTTCTTATTACTTAATACTTGATACTCTTGCACATAACTGATTTATTCTAGGACTTCCCCTATCACTGTTACTAGTTATTTATACCTTAATTTCCCTTAATAAATCTGATGCTTCAATAAATCTATCTATTCATATACCCAAGCCTAAATTCACACCTACGCCTTTTTCCTAGTGTAGGAAGGGACTACCTCTCCCACCATTTACCTAGGGAAAAAAAGGTTAGCCTATTTTTTATGTTTCATTATTTGTTTGGCCCCTTCACCTTTTACCACACTTCATATTCCTTTATTGTCACTTATTTATATTTTCAATAGTCATTATAAGTATGTGTTAAATCCTATAAAATCATATTTATGCTAAGTGTTTTGTTTAAAAGGTAGTTATGTTCATTCATTTACATAATTAACTAAAACAAATGACATTCAATTAAGTCTATATTAAATTAGTAAAATATAGAATTCAGACCTAGCCCTATGTGCTAACAATAGTAACCATGCAAAATGAAAATGTTGGATTGATAATTGAACTTGAAAAGAGGAAAAATATGATGGAATAATCACACCTTGATGAATCCTAGATTCTGAATGTAAATCTAAGTTGTGCATGCTTGTTGATAACTATGTATGAAATTTTAAGAGTTGAAAGTGTTAAAATAGGAATGACACTTGCATTGTTCATGTCCAAATAAATTAAATGTGTTGACCTATTTTGGACGTCTTTATTCCATCTTTCACCGATTTTATGCTCTACTCTCTTTTAGATGATGAATTTTGTTAAAATGATTTACTTCTAGATATAATGATTTTTTGTGGTTGCACTTCTATAATTTGAAGATTATAATTTAAAAAATGTTTTTTACCTCCCTCTTCTCAACATTGACTTTCATCAACTCACAAAAAATAAATTTATAGGTCAGGAAGCCATTGTGAAATTTGCACTACATTCTTCATACATTGGAATTAGACCTTATGTACTTTTGTGTAGTGTGAATGAAATTTAAAATAAGAGAGTATACTTTATGTTCCCTAGAAGTGAAGGTGAAATTACATGATATTCTCCTAAAGCTTTATTGTGGTATAACGGGGTGATACACAAAGCTTTAAGTGTTAATGGATGAGTCTGTCACAAGTGTAAAAATAGATATATCAAGGGCTAGCTCAAAACTCATTTTTAGATTAGAATTCATTGTATGAATGATATTTGATGCTTTTTTTAGATGTCTTGGGATGACTTGGTATAAATAGGATGATTTAGGACATAATATGCATTTAGGCTAACTCGATAAAATATAAATAAGTGTTAATCAAGGCATATGGATCACAAAAAATGGTGAAAAGACCCTAAAAATGATGAAATACAAAAATGGCAGACCCACCATTTCCACCAAAGATAAAAATGATGATATTGTTATCCCTTTTTTTATAAAGATAAAAGGTGTGACATTAGAGTAACAATGTCTAAATGTTTGTAATAAAGTTCATGGCTAAAAAAAGATAGATTTAGAGAAGTTTTAGATGCATATATAGGGATAAAGGACTAGATAAAAAGAAGTACATGGTAGAAGAATCCTTAGAGACATGCAACTGTATGCACTTGTAACAAGCATGATAAAATAAGGAAAATTCACAATAAAAAAGAGTTTTATAAAAAAATTATATGTCTATATAATAAATCTAATTTGATGTATTTATGTATGTGAGTGAATGCATATGTGATACAAATAATAAAGATAAGTAAATTCATAATGTACTTTCATTTACCTATGGAAGAGTGGAGGGATCAGATAAATGCTTGAAATAGGATCTGGATCACATTTATTTTTTGAAATACCTATAAAAAAATTATATTTATACTTGTATTCAATGTTGTAAAAATGAATAAATTTGTATTTAAAATTATAAATTTAATTTTAAATGAGTATAGGAACATATACACCTAATCTATATTAAACCAAATTTTGATGTAAGTAAAAATATAATGCCCACTATTCCAATTATTCCACTTAAAAAAATTTATAGCAAGTGCTAAACATAGACCCAAAATTTGTGGGAGTTTTTTAACCCAACCCAACTTTTTATCAAGAAAGTAGACAATGTTTATTCCGAGTAAAGTGCCCAAACTTCTACTTAGTAACCTTAAATTAATATAATTTGAAAATTGTATGAAATGATCTGATATATGCCCCCTTTTGAGATGAGGGATTGAATAATATGTTACTACAATCACTCATCTCAAAATAATATGGTTAAAAGAACCATGTCTAATAATATTATCTATAGCCAATGCCATTGCAAAATGTCATAAAACACATGTAACCATCATAAAATATCACATGTAAAGCTCAATAGTAGGATAAATAGTTAGGTATTCATTCCCTAAGAATCATGTCATAAAGGATAAATAAAAACTTGTAAATCTCAATACAAAATGGTATATTTCACTATATGGCATAGCAAGATGAGGACAAACAGTGTGCCCTAATGTAGAAAATGTGCCCTTAATAAGGCTAGATATAAAAAAGAGAAACACACACAAGTAAGATGACCTCATAAAATATTGGTAAGTGCCATGGAAACATATGCATTAATCAAGTATACCACAATATATTTTCATGACATATATCATGTAACCAAACATAGTACAATAATATTCATGATAAGAATCATGTAAACAAACATAAAATATTATAATTAGTTGCACCTAGATTAGTACCACACAATTTATTAACCACATACAAGTTAGAAATCTAACACACATGAATAGGGCATACAATAAATGATGAAATGACAAGATAATTATTTAAGTACAAGGGCTAAACAATATACATAAACACATACACATGTAAGCATATACTTGTACACAATACATAATGCAACCATTTAATGTAGATATGCATATAACATATAAGATTTAGGTACTATTAATATATATATTATAATCAATGTAAAGGGATTAATATGAGAAATGGAAAATAAGAAAATATATCATCTTGTGAATCTGTTGTATAGATATGCCACCCTAGGTAGGGAATGTCACCAATGAGAATGACCTTAAGGTTTAAGAAAAATAATAGTAATATAACACACACACACACACACACACACACACACACACATATATTACTATTATTTTTCTTAAACCTTAAGGTCATTCTCATTGGTGACATGCCCTACTCAAATAAATGTCATGAAAAGCTTGTATGTAGAACATGCAAATGAAATACTTTAATGAATATATAACCAATAATAAACCAATTTTTATTTAGTTTTATATTTTATAATATTTTTTATGTTAAAAATTATTTTTAGAAGAAATTAGATGAGGAAGAAAAGAAGGAATGGGAACACACAATAGAATATATGAGAAAGGATAAAAATATCAAAATATAATCCAAAGGGCACAAACAAGATGAAGAAGATGGTGAAGATTTAAAGAAACTTACAACTTCCCATTAAAATCAATGCATGCTATGATGCAAAATATTGATATATATGTTGGCATCGTCAAGAAGCTAACACTAGTTATTAGAATGGGATATATAGTCAATCGGTCTAAGATTAATGGAACATATAAATAAACATAAACCAATTGGATAGAAATGTTGATGATAATAGAGGTAAAATTCCCAAGTGTCAGATCTAAAAGATCAAAGAATGCATTCAAACTCTAGATAAAAACACATGTATGGAATGCATGACATATAGGATAAAAAAAACTATTTATAATAAGAAAGATATATTATAATTAATATGTATCAATAAATATAAAGATACTAAGCTAACGAGGCTAACCAATAATATGGTATATATTGTCTAATCCTTGACTATACGAGTCTTATATGTTAACCAATGTATCAGAAAATAGTTGTGAGATGTGAAATAACTATAATATTCCCTATGAATAATGTGTCTAATGGGATTGAGGAGCTGGTGAAAACTATTTAAGAATGTATTTGGTATAATAAATTTCATATGTCACATATTAATATTAGTATGCATATGACTAGGTGTTGTATATATCGGAGGTTAAAGTGTACAAATCAAATCTCTAAGTGCTCCCAAACTAGAGTATGATGTCATAATCTCAAATATAGTATGTACCATATATGGTGGTGATGATTAGATGTATGTATTACACAAGTGGAAATCATTTTCTCCTTTCATGGTGCACTAGATGGTCAAACATATGACCTTTGAAGTAAAATACATCTTACACAAATTGCATATTTAATGGCACTAGATGGTCAAACATATGACCTTTGAAGTAAAATACATCTTACACAAATTGAATATTTAATGGTATGCACTTCATTATTATGAAAAAAACTAAAGTATGATGTCATAATCTCAAATATAGTATGTACCATATATGATGGTGATGAGTATATTTATGGATTACACAAGTGGAAATCATTTTCTCCTTTCATGGTGCACTAGCTGGTCAAACATATGACCTTTGAAGTAAAATACATCTTACACAAATTGCATATTTAATGGTATACACTTCATTATTATGAAAAAACTTGAGACATTTGTGTAGTTTAGAATGTATTTCTCTTATTTGGTTGGTTGGTTAAAATTAGTTTTAAATATGATATTAAATCATGTTTAACATATAATTAAATAAGAAGGGTTTAAGGACCAATTTTAATTACAAGAGTAATATTATTCAAGGGTGTGCATGTATGACTTTCATAAGTACATAGTATCATAGTTGTAATAAGTAAATATTTTTCAATATATTTTTAACAAGAGAAGAATGGTATCAAAATAAGGTTTTAACTAAAACTATTACCAATTATAATGCCATGTGTGATATAATGATGATAGTAAAAAAAAGTGCATATATAGGACCATTTTTTGATGCATCATTAGGTATCTTGTGATTAGGAAATGTAATAACAATCACTTGATTTTGTGAACTAAAAACCATGATAACAATTTTTTCAATCTCATGCTCAAGTGAAATAGTATATTTATGTATAGATGTCACCATATGCACATTATTTTTATTTAGAACATTGTGGTTTGGAAATAGATTTCTAAAAATTTGTGGGTGTTGATTAGACATTGTGAAAGACTCATTCAATGTAAAATTATGACCATTCATTATATTGATATTTTTGTCATTTATATTTTAGATCTTATGTCATAATTTGAAACATCGATTAGTTGTATGTCTTGAAATTTGATGATAGTGAAAAAATAGATTTGGAGAATACCCTCTAGGCAATGGCCAAATTATATTTAATTGAAATGGTTATGACAAAGAAATCACATTTTAGTCAACAAATTTATTTAATAGATGATTATATGGGTCTATTAGTGTTGTAAATTATTATATTTGATTAGGAGAAAGAAAGGTAAGCTTGACATTTGGTTTTTATTTATATTAACAAACTTGGCCTCATTATTAGCTTAGAAATTATGGACACTATTAATCTTAGGTTTGCACATTATTTTTCCCTAAAATTTGGATGTAATGGATGTAGAAGCAATATATGTGTACTTTAACATATTAACATCCATAAGTTTGAAAAATATGTTGTGTGACACGTGACAAATCTCTTCAAATGAATCATACATATTAAACTTGAATTTTTATTTGATCGGATTAAGAAAACTTTTTGAGAATATACTTTAAATTTCACTATCATGGAGTTGATGTGATGGTTTGGTGAGCATGGTATTAAATGTGTGCACATTGGTGTAGTCATGGGTAGGGTTCCTACTGAAGGGATTATTTACATCACGCATATGAGTGATAATCTCACCCAAACATCTACACTCATTCATAGTGGATTTAAAGTCTCATAGTTCTCATTAATAAACTTGAGTTACAAGATATTGTTAACTTTGCAACTTTTATAATGGAGCACTTGGATCTACACTATCCAATCCTAAAACTTAGATTTCTCTCCCTAATATGTCATACTTAGAATACCATGTCCTAAAATATATAGGCTTTATTCTTGAGATCTCACTCAGTTTACAATTGGGAAAATCTCCCTTATGTGAGACAAACTTCTCTTTACAACTTAGTGGAATTTTCCCAATGGTGTTAGAAATTGTAAATGTTTGGCCCTACCTCTCCTTTTATATTTTTTTATTGTCTTTTCATCATCATGACTTCAATTTAAGGTCTAATAGGTGCATTTAATGAGGAACTACTTAAATTTGTAGTGTCTCTGTACACTTTCAAGCCTACCCTAAAGGTATCACATCTTTTTTATAGACCTCGAGACGTTCAAATCTAAATATTGTATAAAAATGGAATGCATTAGATCTTGTTGGATATTTCCTTTGGGTGGTCATGTAATTATATCAACTATCTTAGCCTAGTAAAATAGATAAGTGTAGGTCCACATGGATAACTATTCTACTCAATATTGCATCCTCGAGTTATATGTCAAGTACTCTACACATTTGTTTCTTTGTGTGCTCAAATATTTTCAGGATATTTTTTATAAGGATTTTATAGCTTCTTGATTTTTTTTGATCATTTTACAATGAGTGCCTTAGTTATTATTTTTAGGCCAAATGATTCTTTCATTACATATTTTCAACTACTTTCACTCCCTATCCAATATTTTCCTTTAGGCCTAATCTATGCCAATCCAAACTTGGTTCAGTTGTGACCCTCATTGTATGAATTTAGTTTAATCTCTTTGTACAACCCTCTTTCTCATTTCACTCCTATGCCTTACAAATTATTTAGTAAATATGTGTTGCTATGCAAACCTATACTTTTGTGCCTTACTTTGCATTCATTGATGCATCTTGTTTTTTGTGAATGGTTTCTATCTCTTATGTGTTCGATGCCTTTACCAAAATATTTCAACCCATTATTATTCAAAAATAAAAAAAAACTCCAAACTATCTTCCTCCCATGCAAGTGAAATCTTGCACAGCCCTAAAAGCCTCCAAAGTTTCTATGCCATACAACTACACACTAGAAAAGTTGGTTTTATTCTTCGACTAACTAACTTTTTTTTGGTAGTGTAATATTTCCAATTCACCTAGGATGCTCTTGCATCAAAATACTTAGGTAATTAAGATTTAAGCTCCTAATTAAGAGTATGTATTGAGTGGTACAACCACCCTTTTAGTCAACTCCCATGGCCACAATGTTCCCTTCCACCGAATGTGTTTCCTAAGTAGGCTTGCTTTATGATTCACTTTATTCAAGATCCTCATTGGACCATAAACCACCTTCATCCGATTATCTATAAAACCTTATCTCTATCTCTTCCTTCTCTTCTTCACCTTTATGGGTCTACACCCACCTCTGACTGTCTACCTTCTTCAAGTCGTTTTAACACTTCTATTCTCATACACTTCACAAAATTTTATCTCTGTGCACCTTTCCCCATTTATTTCCATTAGTCTTGTGGGTTTATACCAAATTTTTTTTACCACCTCTACTATATTTTTATCTCACATGTTTCTTATTTCTTACTATGCACCTTATCCCCCTATATTATTTTGTGCATTTCCTTCCTTCTTGTTTCTTGTATAGTAAATAGGCATACTTTCATTTTTTCCTTCATGCCATATGTGAGGTATGTATACATTTTAATTTAGTTGTATTCATATTTATTCACTTCCTTATATTTGATTCCATTAGTGGCATGCAATTTCTTATGGAGTCCATCGACTCTCATCCCTCTTTCTTCTTTTTACTCTGTTATTACATGCTCTTCTCTGTATGCTTGGGATGATATTACCATTAGTCACTTCTCCTTATCAACTTCAAGATTATATTTCTCCACTCTTTCCTTTTGAAACTTATTAGTGACATGCACAATCATAGTTGTGCTCTCCTTATTAGCTATATGTTGATTGCCATTTGCCCATCTACCTTCTACTAGTGATTTCCTTATTTCATGCGTGATGAATATTGTGCCTATTTGGTTAGCTATAGGTTTTATCCTGACCTTATTATGCATATATTTTATGTTGAACATAATAACACTTTTTCTCTCACCAATTTTATACCTTTGCACCCCTATTTTTATGTAGGTTACACCTGCACCTAGCATATCTTTCCATGTTTTCACTAACTTTTGTGAAACAATTTCCACCTTCTCCTTGTCCATTATGTTTCACTATAATTGGAATATTTATCTTGTCCTTGATTTTACCTCACTTCTAAGGATATTTTCCTTTATCATGTATTTGCCTTCATGTGAGCCTTATTTTATAGCTCTCTACAAACTACCACAACTTCTATCATTTGTGTATCCTCTCTTTGTCGTAAAAAATACCTATATGAAAATTGGTTGGTATTCTCTAATGTTACTCCATATTCGCACATTTATTCCATTTAATTTGATACTTGGTTGTATTCAAGATAACTCTCCAATTATGGTCTAGATTCTCTTCATCTTTATTCCTTTGAACATTGGGAATGTGCCATGCACAAATGAACTTAACTAATATTGTACTAGTTAGCATTAACTAATGGTAACTACCAACTACCTAAACTATATTTAACTTATTGTTTCATAATAAATGAATTATGAACATGCACTTCAATGTGTGCCTTCAAATTTATCTTCATTCTTTCAACAATCATATTTGATTATAGTCCTCTCCTTTCTCTACTTTAGAAAATATCCACTTATTGAATGCAATGTGTGCCTAGAATGTTGGGTAGACAATTTACATGCCTTAAAAAATATTATATTGGGTAAAACAAATAAAAATAAATACAAATTGAGATTTAAATACCTTGGTGTTTCTTGAAAAATCATTCCGAATGTTCTTGTCGACATCTTTGGCTAGGAATTTAGAGGAGTTGAAAGAGTAATCTTCATGCAAATTTAGGTGTGTTGTATCCAAAAAACCAAGGGGTACCAATTTATGCCCTTACATGGTAGGTCAATATCATTCCATCAACATCTTGGAAAACATCCCCATGGGTGCTTTCTCTTTCACAACCAAATTGATGGATCATATCAATGTTATTTTAAAAATAATATCAATCACCAACTCACAAATGTACTAAAAATTAATATCTATTAAACTAAAACTTCCTTCAATATAAAATATGTTTATGATATTTAATTTGATCTAATCTAATACACACACACACACACACACACACACACACACATGTGTGTGTGTGTGTGTGTGTATCTATGTATGTATGTATATATGTATGTGTATACATACATACATACATACATGTGTGTGTGTGTGTGTGTGTGTGTGTGTGTGTGTGTGTGTGTGTGTGTGTGTGTGTGTGTGTGTGTGTGTGTGTGTGTGTGTGTGTGTGTGTGTGTGTGTGTGTGTGTGTGTGTGTGTCCACCAAATTCCAAGTTTGGACAATGGGGATGCAAAAGATATAATGTAAATATGATAGGGGCAACACAATAGTATGCCCAATAACACACCCAAAAGAATACAAGATAGAAAATAAATATATAATTAGTAAATGGAAAACAACAGTCCAACATAATAAGATACCATGGATAATATCAAAATAAGAGGGTTTTACATAGCGAGTTGAACATTGTTACTTTAGAGAAACACTTATGATACTCAAAATGGTAAAGAAGTGTGTGATGGATGTGAGACCATGTGAATCATTAAGTCTATAATGTCTTGTTGGTCTAACATATAAGTTTTCAAGATGGCCATGGAGCCTCTTCCTTATGATGATGTCATAAATGTTAGGAATATCTTGTTAGTACTTCACATATTTTATGTATTAGTAATTATGAAATTGTAAAACTAATTACTAGTGTAATTAGTTATTTTATAAACAACTAATATTAGTCAATTTGTATGGTGGTTGAGTAGGTTATACTCACCGAATAAATAGGTTTAGGAGTTGTACTTGTTTCCTACATTATAGGAATAAGTTAATCTATATATTTGTTATATACTCTCATATGAAGATATGCAATAGAAAGAATACTATTTGTGTGATATAATTTTTTATGCACTACATATTTGTGTACGGCTTGCTCATTCTTCAATAATGGTATTAGAGCCATGCCTAATCCATAGATGGGTCAATGATGTCAATGTTACATTCAAATGGTTCTCAGTCCATTTAGATCTCTTTGATATCTAGACAATGAGATAATATCCTTCATGCACTCTATATGACTGTGGCCTTCAGCATGTCCTATACACCCATGATAAATCCTTTGTTATGTAAATATTTTTGCCAGTGATCTGACACTAGCTTCCATCTATTATTGGTTTTAGTGAATGTGATCTACATATCCTTCATTACTTGTCCATCACCATTATTTCTCACCATCTAAGGATAACATATGCAGTGTGATCTTTCTCCAAGGCTAAATCTATGTCATAATCATATAATCTCGAGAAGGAGCAAATAAAATATGTGTGTATCAATTCTAATAGGGATCTTTTCATTCAATCTATCAAATCTATAGTAGTTTTCCATTTTGTACTTATGCTAAGTCTACCTATCCACATCAGATCTTGCAATTGACATCGATTGTCATCCACAAGTCTCATCACGTTTCCATTGCATAGAGTTCATCATTGATCAATTTACACTTGAATCACCCTGGAATGATCCACATGTAAATTGAAGATACCATAGTTTTAGACACTCTAAACTGCATCTTCTACACCTAATCAACTAAAATTTGTGCAAGATCTGCACTATATTTTTTGTTCAAAATTCCAGTACGTGGTTTCAACAAAGTAAGTCAATTTTCATATTCTCTAGACATCATTGTTTGTTGATCATTTGAGAAATGAATACCACCAGTAGATAAATTCAATGGAATTAAATTTCATACATGGAAATTGAAGATTCAAATGCAGCTAATGAATAAGAATCTTTGGGAAATAGTTAATGGAAAAGAGAAAGAGCCTATAGATGCTATCAAGTTATTAGAATGGTAATCTAGATATGATAAGGCCAAAGCCATAATAGGGCTTGTAATGTCTGATTCTAAGCTCCATCATGTATATCTTGAAAAGCCATCTAGAGAAATTTAGGAACTTTTAAATAAAAACATTGGTTGAAAAGCTATGAATGCTAAGTTCTCATTAAAATTACAATTGTTCAAATTTAAGATGAATGATGGTGTAAGCATGTCTAGTCACATAAATGAATTGAGGTCTCTTATGAGACAACTATTAGAGGTGGAAGTAGAAGTTGATAAGGAAGATGCAAAAGCTATCATATTGAATATCTTGTCGCTAAAATATAGAAATGTTGTATTCACTCTTGGTCAGATGCCTACATGCCTACACATACTTTACATGGTATGATATATGTTCTCTTAGTTGAAGAGAAGATAACCAAAGAAGATGATGAAGAAGAAAAGGCTTTGTACATAAAAAAGAAGCATAAGAATTTCTCCAAAAATGAAGGAGAAATTGAATGTTACTACTATAGTAAAAAGGGACATACTTTTACATACTACAGAGCTCGAGTTATAGATGTGCTTAGTGGAAATCTTAGTAACAAAGCCAATATAGTCATAGAAGAAGGCTCAGAGGAAGAAGATGAATTAGTATAAGAAGAATACATATACATTTCTAATGATTTCCCGTACTAAACAACTAACTGGAAGATGGAGGATACATGAAGGAAGGAGGTCTTTCAGCGACCTCTCATTAGTCACCAATGATGGGGCCACACCAATGGTTTGGTGACTTATGTGTGTGTGAATAAGAATAGAAGAGCATTCATGTTCACTTGTGTGGTGTTATTTTTTTAAAGTTATGTGTTTTTTATTTCATATTTTAGTGTGGTGTGAATAAATAGAAACTTCACATTGTGGGGGGGAGGGGGGGGAACATGACACAATGTTCCCTTTCTAGTTTATATGTGTGATTCTATGTGTAAATCACCATGTTCTATTTTCTTATGTAATCTCTTGAAGTAAAAATGTGATGAGAGCTGATGGATGTACTTGTCACATCGTGATGTGGTTGTTGGTAAACCACTTGAAAACCATCATCATTTGTGGTTTATGGTAAACCAAAAAAAAAACCACTCTCAATTTCTAGTTAGTCATATGAAAACCATTTTGTCTTAGTTTGTGATCAACCAATGGAAAATCACCTAATCACAAAAGCAGGTGTAGTACAAGTTATATGCTTTCTCCATGTTTGCACTAAGGGGGGGGAATGTTAGGAATATCTTGGTTAGTGCTTCACATAGTTTATGTATTAGTAACTATGAAAATGTAAAAGTAATTACTATTGTAATTAGTTGCTTTATACACAACTAATATTAGTTGATTTGTATGGTGGTTGAGTAGGTTGTACTCACCCACGTAAATAGGTTTAGGAGTTGTAATTGTTTCCTACATTATAGGAACAAGTTAATCTATATATTTGTTATGTACTCTCATATGAAGATATGTAATATAAAAAATGTTATTTGTGTGATATAATTTTTGTGCACTGTATATTTATGTATGGCTTGCTCATTCTTCAACAATAAAGTTCAAAGTAAGATGTAATTAACGTGGTGCATGCCTTCTTTGGGGACTTACGTTTAAGAAGCCATTGGCCAAGGTAGAACATCTTCTAGAAGAATAAGGATAAACATTTTAGTTCTTTATAATCCATGAATGTCTATAGAGAGCCAAGAGAATATTTGAAAATGAAAAAGAACACCACCTTATCTTGTAATGAAAAAAATTGAAAAAATGATCTTTGGTTTCAAAATATAAAGATAAAATCTAACAAACACAATGCTCCCAAATTATATGGTTTGTCTCAATGCAACGCTGATGAGAGAAAAATATGAGTTGATCAAAGAGAATTCTCATGCTTCAAGGTAACTTTAGTTTTTTGTATCTTAGGTGTTGGATGAACCCATCACCTAAGTGAAGATATAATTTTGAAGAATGTTTAAGTTTTGAGATGAGTGGATCTTTAGGTTGAGACCATGTAGACTAGAAGAAAGATGATTAAATTATCAATATGAATGTCATTATTTATCTCTCTCTTAGAGATATCAAGAACATCCACTAGAAAGTTATTCATGGTGTCTTGCTAAAATCAAGGTCAATGAGGTAAAGCAATGAGGAGGCTCCCGCATACCAACATAACCAAACCCATAATTTTTTCGCCTCATAGAGGATATTATAGCAAGGGATGGATACCTAAGGATACCAATCTGGGAGTTACTTAATATTCAGAGTCTATGAATCATTATCACCACATGAAAGATCATTGAAGCAATGAGCAATATTGTGTTAAATTATACAAGGATGATGGTGTGAGGCACTAATATCTTAACATGAATATGTTTGGATCACATACCAACGATAACTCTCTATTTATTTTTAGTATTTAACTTGAAGGTATAGTGCCCAAACCTGACATCTATACAAGAGGGTATATTTGACCAATGAGTGAAAGAGGTGAATCTTACTTTGAATACCTTAAAACTGAAGTCAAAAATAATATTTTTTACGAGTGGTGAGAGATGTATATCCATTATTCAACCTAGAATCTATATTTAAAATCAATCTAAAGCATGGTCTAGAGAAGAGGACTCTCAAATATGCATATGAAGAGACTACCTCAACCCTCTAACTTTTGTAATAATCCCCTAATTTACTTTATTTATAGAAATATTAATAGACATGAAACCCATGAATAAGAACCACCTAATTTACTTTATTTATAAAGATATTAAAAGTTATGAATTTAGTTTTACCCAAATTATCTTGAAGAGGACTCTCAAATATACATTTAAAAGACTATCTCAACCCTTTCATTTTTGGAAGTAAGAATTATATATGTATATGTATATGTATATGTATGTATGAATGTATGTATGTATATGTATGTATCTATATATATATGTGTGTGTGTGTGTATGTGTATATATGTGTATATGTATGTATGTAAGTGTGTATGTATGTATGTGTGTGTGTGTGTGTGTGTGTGTGTGTCTACACACACACACACATACACATACACACATATATAAATAATTATATATTTTATTTTACTTAATTTAACTTGAAGGTAATGAAAAATATCAATTTGTAAATAGAAAAATTGTAATAAAAACTTTAAAGAATAAATAATCATTTGTTACATTTAATATATTTAAATTTATTATTTTTAACTCATCAATAAAAAAATCTAAAAAAATATTTAAAAAGTTAACAACTTTATTTAATATTTATAATACTCTAAACATTCTCTCTCTCACCATCCCTCCTTCATACATTCCCAATAATAATCTTATAAAATATCATAATAAACAAACTATAAATTATTAAATATTAAATATCACCTACAAGTGTAAAGAAATTCTCTCATAAACCTCAAAACAACAATATATTCTACCCGTATTTGTCTCGACTTCTTCAATAATAAAACTCAAAGTAAAAATATAACGAATGATACTTGTTAACTTTCCCTATTTTACATGAATAATAATTGATTAAAAAGTTAACCCTATAATTTAGATTAGAGACTACCACTCAAATTTGTTTAGATAATTTGAATCAATGCTTCTTGATTTGATGTTGACATTATTGACGGGGATAATTTGTTATAAGTGGCTCAATTGTCACTTCACAAAAGTGATAATTGATTAATAAAGATCCACCTGTCTCAAAACTTAAACATTCACTAAGAAACTATATGAGATAAACCCATAAATGCCATTATTTATGTTTCTCTTGGAGATATCAGGAGCATCCACTAAGAAACTATATGGGTTGTCCTGTAAAAATCAAGATCAATTAGGTGAAGCAATAGCTAAGCTCTCACATACCAACATGAATCAACCCCACAATTTTCTTGCTTCATAGAGGATTTGATAGCAAGATATGGATACCTAAGGCTACCACTCTAGCAGTTACTTAATATTCAGTCTGTGAATCATTGTCATTGCATGAAAGACCACTAAAGTAATGAGCAAAATTGTGTTAAACTATGAAAGGATGATGATGTGAGGTAGTGATATCTTAGCATGAATAAATTTGAATCACATACCAAAATTCTTCTTTGTTTGTTTTTAGTCTTCAACTTGAAGGTATAGTCCCCAAACCTCACATCTATATAAGAGGTTAGATGTGACCAATGAGTGAAAGAGGTGGATCTTCATTTGAATACCTTGAAATTGAAGTTGAGAATAATATTTTTTAAGGGTGGTGAGAGTTGTATATCCATTATTTAGTCTAGACTCTGCACTTAAAATCAGTCTTAAATATGGTTAGTAGAAGAGGACTCTCAAATATACATACAAAGAGACTACCTCAATCCTCTCACTTTATAAGAATCCCCTAATTTGATTTATTTATAGAGATATTAATAGACATGAATTTTGTTTTATCCAAATTAACTTGAAACCCATGAGTAAGAATCACCTAATTTACTTTATTTATAAAGATATTAAAAACAACGAATTTTATTTTACCCAAACTAACTTGAAAAGGACTCTCAAATATATATATGAACAAACTACCTCAACCCTCTTACTTTTGTAAGTAAGAATCACATAATTTTCTTTATTTACACAAATATTAAAAGCCATGAATTTCATTTTACCAAAATTAACTTGAAGCCCATGAGTATCTTGAAAGAGGCTAAGATATCAAGTTATTTTTGGATACTTTTCATTAATTGAAAAATTAAAAATAATGTCATTTGTGAATAGGAGAATTTTAATAGAGACTCTGAAGAATAAGCAACTATTTATTGAACTCAATGTTTTTGAAATTATTTTCTCTAACTCATCAATGAGTCCAAAAAGTGTGGGAGAGAGTGGGCAACCTTGTTTAACACCTATGATATTCTAAACATCCTCTATCTCACCATCCCTCCTTCATACCTTCTCGACAATAGTTTTATAAAATGTCATCACAAGTAAACTACTAAATATGGAAGACCCAATATCATAAATCTTATCAACTATTAAGTATAGATAAATTATATCGGAGACCTTACAAAAGTCCACAAAACAATAATATACTATATGTTTATTAGTCCTGGAGGGATACTTTTGGAACCATTTAGCTTTATATTGGAATTATTGTTGAATATGTTGGCCAATTAGACTCCATTGATCAACGCGCAAAAAATATATATAATGCTTTTACAAAGTGAAATAACATACTTTTTAATGCGGTAGATAAAATAATAATATTTAGTGTAAGTTGATTGGCTAATTTTTTTATGTTATGGGCTACTTCACTTGGATCAAGGTTGGGCATTAACCGTGTGGCAGACAGAGGATGGGTTTGTACAAGGCAGGGTATTTACTTTAAATGTACTTGTTATTTCTATTAGTGTAGTTCATTAAGATAAAATCATCATATATGATGTTATGCATGACAAAAATGATCCCTTTGTACGAAATGGCATGATCAGCTACTGCCTGCAATTAATTTGGTGTTCAACATCTGTAACATCAATGAAATTCTTAGAATGGACAAGTTATTAATAACAAAAGTGGTAGCTAATAAATTGACAAAAATTAATAAGGTAGAATTGGTATAGGGGCATATAAGTAAAATAGTTCAGTTCCTGTTATCATTACTAGATGCTAGGGACGAGGACACAAATTTAAATGTTCTACCCAAATCCAATATGACTATACCAATTCAAATGGTGTAGATTAAACTCATACAAAGGAGATTGTCTGCCACACATAATACTCAATAGAATTTAAATATTTTCAAGTTAACATTTAAATAACAACACCCTTTCATTTTTGTGCCAATTATTTTTATTTATAAAAGGGGAAACATTTTTTGTTTGATATGTAGATAAAATTCAAGAACATGTATGCCTTGTTGTTGGCCAAAAGGTTATAGAAAGGTGTCAAGATTTCTTTTCAAAACTTTCCCAAATGTTTGAACCATTGAGGATGTTAATAAATAAGCAATATCTACGTAGGACAAATTTAATGCAGCCATAATTTAAAAAGCAACTACAAAATAAACATAAATTTACCCTAGTTCATCTAACAAAAATCTAGGGCTTGAAACATGGTTTAAAGTCTTTTTTAATCACATATCAGTCAGTTATTCACATTGAAGCCAACAATAAGCAAATGCTTCTTTGAGTTCAAAAAGAGAAAAATGTTTCTTCTTCTTTTTCCCACTACACATCAAGATTGATTGAATCTCCCAAAATGCAAAGCATTAGAAGCATATTGGTAAGAAGTGAAACTATGTTTCTATATTCCCTGCTCTACTTTATTTGTCTACATCGAAGGGCCATGCTTTTGACTAAAACCTTAGTTTGCAAGGAGGATCTCCAAGGTAAGTTTGGAGCTTTGTGGGTTGAATATTTTAATCGTCTTCCATTATATGTGATCACATGAATAATAGTAAATTATTTCTATTAAAACATTAGAAGATAAAAACTATTTTATTTTAAGTGATTACAAATTCTAGCTCTATTGTAGTTTTCATTCAAAAATATTACATATTGAGTTCAATTTTATTACAATTTTAGTCGGTAAAAGCCAGTGGTAATTTTTACACTTAAAAATAAAGAGATAAAGAAACTCACATTCATTTAAACAAATGTCCACCCACAAAAAAACATTAGTTTGAACATCCTCGAGGTGCATATATAGTAAAATATTTACATATTTACGATATATCTTCTCTAGCTATGTCTAAAGCAAGGTTTGAATTAAAAAAATGTTAAACTTCTTACATGCACATTTATAGAAAAATATTTACAAATTTAAGACTTAAAACATTAAATATCTTATCAATTTTACAAAAAAAAATATGATTTATTCTTCGACAATATTATCAAACAGGGTTTTCTTTATTAAGCTCATTACTATAACAAAATCAAAACATTGATTTATCTTGAAAACTTCACTCGTCTAAAGTCATTAGATGCACATTTATACTAAAAGAATTACATACTTAAGACTTATATCACCTCAATTTCTAAATAATCAATGCAAATAACAACATTCTCCTCAGTGCTACAAAGAAATATATTATTTTTTATTATAAAATATTTTTAAATGAATTTATTCATCATAAGTTCAATTCCCATCTTTAGTATCATTTTAATTCAGATACTTATGAAGGGAATTTTGTCAAGGTTTTGCATTCGACCTGTGTTAAAACCCACAGATTAAATGATCAATTGAACTTCATTTTCTTTGTCAAGGTCACTAGTAGTGGCAAAAGATTGAGTTTCTTATGTAATTCTTAAGACTTGGGATCACAGTTCCCATTCTTCTATGTATTGACATTTATATCAACAAAATTATTTATATAAATATTGATTTTTTTTTAGAAAACCAGTTTTAAATTATTTTATAAATTTCCAAAATAAAATTGATATACATTTATATTTAGACAAATATTTTTATATAAAAATTCAATTCCAACTTTTATTATATTTTTTATTCGAAGAACTTGACACTTAACACCCTTGAAAGTAAAAATATATTCAATGATACTACCTGTTAAGTTTCCCCATTTTACCCTATAATTTAGATTTACGGACTACCACTCAAATTTGCACGCCATAAAAGCAAAGTTATGTTTAGATAAATTAAATCAATGTTTCTTGATTTGATGTTCACATGATTGATAGGGATAATTTATTATAAGTGGCTCAAGTGTCACTTCACAAAAGTGATAATTTATTATTGAAGGTTTGGAATTATCCAATAATTAACGTAATAATAATTAAATTGTTTTATTTTATTTTATTTTTTTAATGGCCATAAAAGCAAAGTTATGTTTAGATAAATTGAATCAATGTTTCTTGATTTGATGTTCACATGATTGATGGGAATAATTTATTATAAGTGGCTCAAGTGTCACTTCACAAAATTGATTATTGATTATTGAAGGTTTGGAATTATCCAATAATTAATGTAATAATAATTAAATTATTTTATTTTTTTAATGTTATAATATATTTTAATTGTTTGGAAGGTTTAGAATCATCTATTTATCAAGATAAATAAAATCATGTGTTTATTTAGTTTATATAATAATGGCCAGTCTCTTAATTGAAATTGAATAGAGAGATAGGTTTATATAATTTTATTTATTATAGAGTAATTTTTATTTGTAATCAAGTTTTAGATAAAGGTTGTAGTTTAGAGGTTTTTGAGTTTCAAAATTTTGGAAGAAGTTGACAAGCTAAAATCATTTTTGATTTTAGAGGATTATTTTTCAAGGAAGGGTGATGATCAGAGAGAGGGTAATAAAAATGTGGGAATGTTTGTCTCAACTCCACTCTTTAAAAAGAGCAACAAGAATCAGAGTAAAAAGGGAGAGTTAGAAAGGAAGAAGTTTGGTTAGGGAAAGACGGAAGTTAGAATTGTGGGTTTTAAAAGAAAGAAGGAATTAACGGACTCTCTACAAGGCATCAGTAATAGGATTAGGGGCAAGGAAAAGAACAAAGACTTTTTTGGAACTAACAAGCTAGTTCTTTACTCATAGTCGGAGGACTCGTGCTCTTAATTTCCCAGAGTCCATTTTTTTGTTGTCTTTTTTTTAGTTTTTTAGTTGTTGTTAGTCTTTGATTGTTGGTTGAGCCTTGAGACTCTGTTCAGTTCTTAATACTGTTCATTGTGTTTGTCTATCTTTCAACTATCTTTTGTTATGGTATGGGTCCCTTAACCCAATTGTTTACCAAATCTAATAAAAATTAATTAAATAAACATAAATATATGCCTCATTAAAAAAAATGGATAATATATAATTACATTTCAAAAGTTTAAGTTGGCACATTTCAAAAGTATACATCAAGTTCAAACTTAAGAAAACTCCTAAAGCCACACAAAAAAACTAATAACAAACTATAAATACCTAAATAAATGTCCAAATAATAAATTTTTATTAAAAAATAACAATAAAAATAATTAAATATTAAGGAACATTATATCACAGGGCTCCAATCTCATTGGTGGAGGAGGAGGATGACTATCAGGCTCATTGCCTCATTTTCCACTATATGAAATATATAAAATATATAGTATCAGTGCCCAATCTCTTTGTTCATCATTCTTTTTTTCTTCTTCTACATCGTGTTATTGCCTTGGCATAAAGTGGACAAAGAAAGACAAGGACATTTTCCATGTGAAGTTATCAACCAACATATAGGCCCATATCCATAACCACTTTACGAAGAAGGTCGACCTCTATGACTACCAATAAGCAAATGATTCCTATGTGTAAAGGCATAGAGAAAGCATAACAAATCGAAGAATACATCAATCTCTACCATTTTTCTTATATCCATTCCTTCAACCTAAAGATTGTTCTGAGAGGATTGAGAAGAACCCAACTAATTATACAAGGATTATTACCCCAATATCCAATCAAAGTGTGGTGATGTCTAATCTCTAGAACTATCTTCTCATTTGAATATCTAACATAATGTTAAATAGCATGAAAAATTTGTTAATAACAACAAAATATTTTTCTATATTTTTTTTGATTGAGTGAAACATAGTTTATATTTTTCCATTGTTTAAAAATAATAAACAATGCAAAAAGTGTTTCCATATTTACTTTAATTTTACAACAAGAAAGAAAAAATACCCCAATAAGACTATGGTCTAAGTAAAAGACTTAGGTTTCAAGGATTTGAAAAAGTAATGAATCCACCACTAGATATATTGAGTATAAAAACAAAAATAAATAATGTCTTTGATTAACATTGGTTGTCCATAGGCACGCTATTTAGGGTTGGGGATGCACATGCAATAATCTATTTTTCATAGGTAATCTTTGATACAACAAAAGTTATGTAGTGGTTAGTCCCTACCTAAATATTGTAAATTGTTGATGATTTATTTTGTATGTAAATTTAGAATCTAAGTTTATTGTAGCAGTAAATAGTAAATAAGAATTAATAAAGTTAAATCAAGAAAACAAGACCTAACTATTATAAATTATTGATGGTTTATTTTGTATGTAAATTTAGAATGTAAGTTTATTGTAACAATGAATAGTAAGTAAGAATTAATAAAGTTAAATAATATTTTTTGAGAAAGGAATGGTAGTTAATATTTGTAACATATAAATATTAAGTGCATATGTTTCTTTTAAAAAGTTAATTAATATTTTAAATATGTTAAAATGTAAATGTAGAATAAAAAAGAAGACAAAAAGTGAATATAAACAATGATAACAATAGGTATAGGAATTTTGTTGGCTACACAAAAGATAATGAATAATTGTATTTTGAAGTAGTTATAAAAATTTAATTACGAAATTGTATTTATTACAAATAACTTAAAACTCAATATTCTTTCTACTCATATATTATAATGTTATTTAAAAAAATAATAATAATATTATTATTATTTTAAATTATATATAAAAATTCAAAATTCAAAATTATAATATGAGAGATTAATATGTAATTTGATTAAATAATTTTTTTAAAAATTCCATGTTCACATTACAAACTGCACACAATAAATTATATCTAGTATCATTTAGACATGCACATATATAAGTAATTTTTTTTTAAATAATATATATTTTTTAAAATAATTAATAATACATATATAATTTTCACTTGAAGTATTGAATAAATCATTTTAAAAATCAATTTTAAATATCATTTTATGGATTACACATATGATAATTATATTTGAAGAGCACAAGAGGTAAATCTAGATGGGGCATCTCAATGGAGACCCAAAAAAAAAATATATAAATAAACAAACATCATTTTAAGTCATGTCAAGGCAGTGAAATAAAGGATAGAATATTATTTTCAGTAGGATTTTATTACGTGGAGATATTTATGGTAATTACCATGTGAATCTAGTTTGGATAAAATTATGGAATTAAAAATATTTTTTCATTCTTGTTATTGATATGCAATATATGAAATATATTTAAATAATATGAATAGAATATTTTATTATTTATTTGCAAAATTTTATGTCAAACTTTAAAATTGATAATTGATAGAATAATATGCATTCTAAATTTTTTATTGGTTGAATAAAAATAAGTTATTTGAAAATTTAATTATACAGCTTACATAATTTATGGGTGAAGTGCCAGACATGATGTACACTTGTCTTTTAGTTACATAAATTGATAAATGCATGTAAATATGTGTTAAAAAATTTGTTTAATTTTTTTTTTTTAAATTTTATTAAGAGAACATGTAAAAATTGTTGTGTAGCCAATAAAATGATAAATAATTAATTTTAATAGTTTTTTTAAGTTTATAATACATATCTGTTTCAACTAGTAATTAATTTTAATAAAAAATTTAACCAATTTTTACATTGCAATGATTTTTTAGTGGTGGTGTATTCTAACGTATCGGTTTTTAAATGAATTTTCATTTATAATATTAATATGATTAGAATATTTCATAAGAACATGTAAAAGAATATTCCATAATATTTGTTGTTAAACTTAGACTTGATAAAATATTATATTTTTTGGAAAGTTTTGATTAACTAAAATAAAAAATATATTTGTTCAACTGATTCCTATAATACTCTGAGAGCAAGAACTAATAAAAATCAAATAAAATATGTTTATTTTGACTCATCCCACAATTATGTAGTGAGAAATATTGTGAAACAAGAAAAAGAGGAAGCTTTGGAATTCAAACTCTTATTAAGTATTTTATATGACATCAACTTTGGATAGAGGTATTGATAACTAAGCTAGGAATTATATGAGAGGAAAGGTGTAACCACATGCACTTTTAATCCCTTTACCATCAAGGTGGATATTTGAGACTAATTTTGTTAAGATTATTATGAATATTTCTATTTGAATTTAACTTATATATTCAAAGTGTTTGTTATTAAAATTATATTTTTTATTTAGATTTAATTAAAAGTACTAATTTATGGTATTAAAAATATCACAAATGATAAATATATCATTTATAAATATATATATCATTCATAAATAATATAAAGGAAGGGAATATTGTGAAAATTAATAATATGATATTACTTAATAGAATGGATATTTATAGAGATATATAATAAAATTCATTCCAATTTCACATATGTTAAAGATTAATGACCTCTAAGAATTTTTATATAATTTTGATAACAAAAATGCCAATAAATTTAAGAGGTTCAAGAGTAATAAAAAGTTATGAAGTTTAAATATTTCCAAGAAACATAATCATAATAATTGCCAAATAAAATCTGCAAGGTCTAACCAACACCTTGCAAGATTCTTAACCTTCAGTAGCTCTACAAATCTACTTAGTACCAAAATTAGAAATTCATTGGTTTTTAATTTAAATTAAATCCTTACTTCCACTTCTCTAAGAACAACAAAGGTTTCAATCAACTTTTTGAAAATATTTTTATATTATTTGAATGTGATAATATAATAATGTATTGCACTTTTTGATATTTTAAAGCCACAAACACTTTAATCTTCCTCTTAAAAAACTTGATTTCATTTGACTAACATTAATAAACCATACATATTTTATTTTATATATACAAAGACATTGTAAATCCACATTTTTATAAAAAATGTTAAATTTTGTTAAGTATTTTTTGTATTCATTTTTAATTATTTTTTATTGGTTAACAAGACACATAATTATGGTTTGACTGGATTTTTCCCAAAGAAATTAACGAATAAGATTTTCTAACCTAGAATATGCAGTGTTAGAAAGATCCCAATAGGAATAATTGTAGACATGGGTAGTTGAGAGGACCTTAGATTTTTTAAAAAGGGAATTTTCCAACTAGAGAAAGGGGTTAGGTGGGCTAATAGGTAAACTTATTTTACACTCAATATAAATCACTCCAAAGATAATATGAAAAGGATTGGAAATTAAATAGAATCTTTGAGAACTTAAATATTTCACCATGAGAAATCCATTTCTAGTTATATTTGTAAAACCAATCAATTATGGACCCAAAGGACTATCGAAATAGTAATTAGTTTTGATCCATTGGATACTACAACTTGAATTAAGGAAAAAAATATAAAGAAAAACCATCATTTTGTTGAAGACTTCATCTTCCTTAAGAATGTTAGCGAATAAGTCATTAACAAAAATATAATTAATAAATTGAGAAATAAATGAATTAGGTAGAGAAATACTCTTAACCAACCCTTTAGAGGCATAATCACTCAATGAATATATAAATCCTTCATAAAAAAGAACATACAAAGAAGGGGATGGAAAAATATTTGACATATGGATTTGAAAAGCCCAAATTATTCATACTAATGACCATTAATTCTCAACTAAATAAAGCAATCCTTAAAAAGGTTTTCAACAGAGGCAAAAATTGGGAGCAAACCATCAATCCTTTGTCATAGCAATAATTAGTAGTTACCTCAATGATGTAAGGAATGCCGAAAGAGATGTAATTTTTTATTTGCAAGTGGAAATATATTGGAAACATGGATAAATGGAGTCAACAAGATAGACCCTAGGACCTCAATATCTTGTCCTCACGTTAGCAACATTATATTGTGTAACAAACAATGTCATATTCGGACAAGCTAAATTTAATATTTTACATTATGAGGCTATATTTTGCCCGAAGCTTAAAATGTTTGACAAATATGCATTGTTTTATTGGGTGGCATGTTGGCTTATTCATATCGTGAATTTTTTTAATATTCCACTTGTTGATGGTTTCAATCCCATTGTCAATAGTCATATGCCTATTAGTTTTAGCAATACAAATGCATCATTACCATTAAGTGGAAAATTTTAATGTCAATAAAAATAAACTATATATGCATCTTCATCAAGACTCTTATAAGGAAGACCATCACCACATCATTATTATTTTGGAGTCTGGGGTTTATCTTCATGCAATAAATCTTGCAAGTTTTTCCACATCAAAATCTCATGAGTGAGACATACTATTTTAAAGTTACATGGGTAGAAAATAATGTCACATTTAATGTTTTCCATTATGATGCTTTATTCTTCCCAAATCCTAAATCATCAGACCTTAAATTTCTTACATAGTCTCATCCATATTACTTATAACATGGTTAACTACTAATAATATACTCTCAAATCACATATAAATCATTCCATATGTCCTTCATGAGACTAATTAATGACATATTGGTAGATCTAAGACATGTAAACCCTTTTGCAATATCCCATGTTCTTAGGCATTATTTTTCTATCATTACCATTTACATCTTAGATTCATTCATGTGCATTGATACTTGACTTTTACATTAATTGGTAAAAAAAAGCATAAATTATAACGTTGCATAAGTGCATGAATCTTAGTCATAATAAACAAATTTGAGACTTTAAATACCCTTCACCCATTATAGATGGGTCTTTAGCTTACATAGAGTCAGCATCTGTAATTAATCATTTTTTATTATCAAAGGTGGGCGAAGGCATCATGAGAGCTGATTACTATTATTTATTTTATCAATGATGATTACACCTCTAGAGATGATTTTATGCCTCTACATTGTATCTTAAATTGCACATTTTCAAATTCATACTCATGTGTTAAATAAAAGTCTCTTTTAAAATATCCTTCTATGTTCATATCCTAATTGTGTCCTTCTGTGCATAGACAAAATCAAATGCATCATAGTTAAGGGTCCTTAGAGAAGGTGATTTCCATTTGCATTATCTTTTTTTTTTAATCGCATTGTATCTCTTTTTAGTACTTACACCATTCGATACTAAGGCACATTATTCATTTTTAAATATGAAATACCTTTATTTTATTACTAATTTTTTCTGAGCTGGTAATTCCTTGCCAACCCATCTAATTTATTGCACATAAAACACTTTATTTTCTTACAACATTTTAGGGTACATATATGATACATTCCATTAATTCAATAAGCTATTATAACACAAAAAATTTCAGGTATGTTTCAATATACAACATGGCATCAATGTTGATATGGGTGCCATATCAACAATTGATACTTTATGAATTATATAAAAAAATATTTTGCATCCAACAAAAAAAAATGTTCATTCACAACCAAATTTCATTCCTACTGACTGCATACATATGCTAGAGATGTTACCAAGACAAATGTAAAAGGTCACCAAAATAACTTGCACAGTGTTCACCACAATTAAATTACAATATTTAGTATTAAAATAATAGATCAATATTTTCATTGGGCACAATCGATATCAGACCTAGGACGATTGTAAAATATTATCCGAGGATTACATGAAAGAGTGTAAACTAATAATTGTTTCTCATGCAAAATCCATGACTTTTTACCTTGTTTGGAGGGAAAAGAACATTGAAGAGATGAAACATTTCGATGTGAGGTGGGTGGTGATGGTGATGGGAAATGATAGGGTATTTCAAGTGATGGACTTGAAGAATCCCAACTAGAACACTACAAATTTTAGTAACATGTCACATATAGAAAGCAATACGTGTCTTCCACCAAACTATTTAAGATACTCAATAGATGATTGAAACAAGCATTATCTCAATGAAAATAGATGTCTCTTTAAGGTTTTTTTTCAACCATATATTATCATGATGACCTTATGTTTGAGAATTTTTTGTTTAGTTGAAGAGTTTGAAAAAGTCCTTTCAAAAACCCTTTTTTTTGGATTATGCATGATTATGTTGTGAGGGATCAAACTACCATAATGCTTGGAGAGAGCATGTATAAATTGGTGGGGATTCAAACCTTCATCCAAGAAACTAACCAAAACTCTTGTGCTTTTGGTGCTTATAAAAATTTGACCTTTCCTCCATTCACTAAATAAAGATAAATAAGTATTATTTTATGAATATAGTAGTTATTAAACTAGTGTTTCTGAGAATGAGAATATAAAACATTGTAAATATATATATATATATATATATATATATATATATATATATATATATATATATGCATATGGCATAATGAATTATTCAATTAGATTATATAAAAGGCATCTTTTATTGAATAAACCTTTTCCATTTTTTATCTAGCTAGTTTTAGAGTCATCTAATTAGGTTTTATCTAGTTAACACAATTAGATTTTTTGTCAATTTAGATTTAGACTTGTCTAAATTGACATGTGGTGAATTCTCTATACTTTTAAAAGAGTCTTTGGATATTTGACACCTATTTCAATCGTGTATTGGGTGATTGAAATAGTTTGGTGGAAGTTATAGATTCCATTGTCAAATGTGACCTATCATTTAACTTTCTACATGTATTTTCTCAAACTTATTTGGGTCTCTCATTTAAATACCTTGTCATTTTCCCTCACCATCACCATCCATTTCACCTTGATATATTTCACCACTTAAATTTTTTGTGTGGGCTTACCCTTCCCCACCAATTTTCCATTGCTCAAGTTCACTGTAACATAAAATGCCTCATCCCCACATAACACATTTCCACAACATATGAAGAAATGCACAACCTATTTTTTCACTATCACCTTCACAAAAATATTAGTTTTTTTTGTTTTTGAATACTTTGTGAATAAAATGTAAGACAGGGTCAATGGTCATGAATTTTGAGTGTGATATGATTGCCAATTTACACTCTTTCACTTTAACCATACCCATTTTACCAAAACATAAATTTGCATACCTTATGGTGTAAATTGCACCTTTGGAGAAACTACTAATTTTAACCCTCATCACTCACTATGTCAACAAAATAAATTGTTTCATTCAATCTTAAAATCCACTTTATGAAATAAATTTTTTATATTATAAAATATATTTTTTTTTTGAAACAATTTAATGCACTAATATCATTATAAAAATGACATATCCAAATGTAATATTTTAATATCTAACTTTTAATTCAAAAGGTCATTTACTAAATAGACCCATACTAAAATCATGCCAAAACATAACTCCCATGTAAACATGAGTCATCATAAAAGCAAGTTATCTTGACATTGCATGCATCTTACACTTTCATCTGCCACCCTACAAGACTCCCTTGCATGTTGGCCCTCAAAATGTCCCACCTACATGGCCTACATGTGTTTCCACCTCTCTCCTCTCCACACCTCTCTACCTTATTTTATTCAAGACATAAAATACCCCATATCCATATACTCAACTAGTAACGATCCAGTTGATAAAATTCTTAGTGGTGTTGGTTATGGAAAATAGGTGTTGTGAAATTGAGATTCCTATAGACCATTATAATTGATAAGTTGTGAGAATTTTTAGACTATAGCAAGTATTGAATAATTTACCTGTATTGAAATATTTTCAACTTTCAGTTTGCAACAATCCAGTAATATGAAATTCCATTCAAAGGTTATAGGTTTGAATAACCATTCCTTGTTATTGATATTGTGTCTTCAAAGAGTCTAAATTTGATTGGGAGTGTGTTGGATGGAACAAAATAAATCTTAAGCTCACATCTATTTTCCCATTGTACTGGTAGAGAAGCAATCATTAAACTTGAAATTTTTCCCTAGCATAGAACTCTCGTGGTGACAACATCACTAAATTTTTTGAATAGAATGCTATAAAAGGGGTCATTGAGTGTGATCATCCTCTGCATTATGGTTTATGTTGATAGCCTTTATTCAATCAAGTGTGGGATGAATTACTAGTTGGGACATAGGGTAGGAAACAATCAATTTCAACTAGATATTAGACAATGGATATTTAATATAGTAATTACAGATGATATAGAATCTTTCATTAACAATTATATGGCAAACCCTCAATTTTCTCATCCCAATATTTGATTACATGGACTTTATGGAATTCCTAGAGGAGTGGAAATATAAAATGCATATATGGTGACAGTGAAGAAAGGAAAAAGGTGGAAAACCTTCCATGTAATGAAAATAATTTGTGATCAACTACTTTATGAATACAAGCACATTATTTTAATGCTTTAAAGTTTTTTGAATATTGATTAAATTGTTTAGTATATAATGTATGTTTTTTGTAATTTTAGCACTGTCGATGGGTTCACATATCTTAGGCTCTCTCACTTGCGACTTGGCTATGGTGGAATTTATTTTTTAAATTATGCCTTACTGGAATCATAGTTGAGGGGGCGATCATGTTGTTGTTGTGACTAATGATTATGGAGCTTGCTTTCATAAGATGACATTGGGTATCATGCGCCCCTAGGAATACTTCCAACAAAGCTTGTTTTATCTAACCCAAACCATAGTTCTCCTAAACACAAACACTATAAATCGAAGGTAAAATAATTACAAATGGAAGCTTGGGAGGCCATCGATGGTGAATCACATTGGACTCTAGATTCCATTTTTTCCAGAAGGGAAAGGAAGTTGCTTACCCCTTCCATTAAGGTGGGATTTGATAATGATTAATTCATTAGTTAAGGGCATCCCGATAGGATACAATTTTTTTTCACATTTTAGGGTTCTCTATCTACTTGTTTTGACTTTCTTGGTCCAATTGATTGCTAGGCTTCATATTTTGTTTATCTTTAGGGTAGCCTCTCTGTTTGAGCATTGATTTTTGTCTAAGTTTTTTCATTTTGTAATCACTTTGTCTCTTTGCTTTTTACCTCTTTTCCTAGAAAATGGACCCCTTCAACCCTTGTTCATAGATCGCTTATAATGACACTCAAAATTTTCATATGCGATATGTTTGTATAATGATTAGTTTGAAGTCTTGGTCAGATATACCCTTGATAATGAGATACATGTGATATAAAGAATTAAGTGATTATGAAGGAATATAATGTAAATTAGTGATGTAAAATGTGTTGGCACCAAAAGTGTTGTTTTGGTTATTAAATTATTTAGTGGTGCTTTTTATCACCCTTTCTCCCAATTCACCTTGGGAAAATTGGGAGTTAAAATTCATATGGTTAATATTATATTATTGTCCATATTGACATGTTTCTAGGAAACATCATTTAAATATTGGCCAACATGATAATGTTCCTTATAATTAGGATATTATTAAGCCTTGGGAAATGATTCCCCTCAAAAAACTCATTATATGGGAGTAGTCAAGAGAGATATTTATAAATGCTTTGAGATTAATTCATTTTATCCTCTTGGAGATTGTGTCAAACCATTTTTGAAATGTTAAATAAGGGGATGACCAATGCATTAGTTAAATGAAAAGACAAGGTATTGCTTGACATTCTTTAAATACAATTTCTTGAAAATATAAAGTATAATCATAGAGTTTTGAGGAGACCAAGAAGGATAGAGAATTAGGGTGGGTGTGGCAGTTCAATAGTCATTCAACCTACCATACTGGTTATTTACCACTAGTGTAGAGAAGGATTAAATCTACCAAGTAATTCTCACCTATGCTCAGCATAATCAACAATAAGAAGCAAATTATGGGAAAAAGGTGAAAAATAATGAAACACTTTTAGGGAGAAAGAGTGTTTGGAAGGAGTTTCACATAGATCTCATTTAGGCATGTTATTTCCCTGTAACCTAATTCTAATTAGGCTGTTAACTATTTTTTGGTGTTGAATTGTGGATCTCATTGATGAATATCTTAGGGATGATTTGAATTAAGTGCATTCATAATTTTATTAAAAGATTAGATTATTTTAGGAAAGCATAAGATATAATAGATAGACATGTATTCAATCCCTATATAAGGTGATGCTAATATATGTATATCATAGAGAGGTTTATTTTTTTATATTTATTTGAAAATAATATATAATTGTAACTTGTGAATTTATTATAAGTATGATTACTTTTCCTATATTTCCACGCTGCTTATGTATATTGTAATATATATTCTATTTATAATTGTTGGCTTTAATCCTTTACTTGTTTATTCTTATATGAAAAAAATAGAACCATAACAAAATCAAAAGCCCTAATTATGACAATGCAAAATCTAAGAGGTCAATCTCCTTCTGCATTATTCTCTACCATTTTCAAGGCCACTACATGTAAGGATAGTCATGGTAACAATTAATACAAACATATCAGTAAGTGGCATCTAAGAAAGACATGGAGAAATTCGTTCTAAGAGACAAATGGTGGCTCTTCTTTGTTCTACATGGTTTCTTTTACTTATGTAGTCAAACAACATGATGTGAACACTATCATTCGCCATGTCAATAGTTTTCATTATCATTCACCATGTCAAAAATCAAGAAACATGATGTGAACACTAGCAGGGTGTTAGTCAATAATTATAACAATGTGAATGCCATCTTTAGATGCAAAGATGAATCTATGTATTGTTCTTGATAGTAGAACGCCTCTGACATAATAAAATGTCACTAAATAAAATCATAAGCCTTCCCAAAGTCAATTTTAACAAAATTAACATTTTTATGATAGGTGTGAGCCTATTCCATGCTCCCAAAACTACAATTATATTATTGAAAATGTACCTTCCTTGAATGAACTCAATTTTTCATAAAGAAACAATGAGGGGAAGCATATGTTAAATTTTGTTCGAGGAGGCTCGTGCATACCAACATGAATCAACCCCATGATTTCCCTACTCCATAGAGGATTTGATTACAAGGTATGGATACATAAGGCTACCACTTTGGGAGTTATCTAATTGTCTAGGTCTATGAATCATTGTCACCACATGAAAGATCATTGAAGCAATAAGTGGCATTGTGCCAAATTCTATAAGTATGATGGCATGTGGCACTGATCTCTTAGCATGAATATGAATATATTAAATATTGACAATTACTCTTTATTTATTTTTAGTATTCAACTTGAAGGTATTGTCTCCAAACCTCACATTCATACAAGAGCGTAGGCATGACCAATGAGTGAATGAAATGGATCTTCGTTTGAATAACCTGAAATTGAAGTCCAAAATAATAAATTTTAAAGATGGTGAGAGTTGCATATCCATTATTAAATATAGACTCTAAACTTGGAGTCAAGCTAAAGTATGGTCTAGAGAAGAGGACTCTCAAATATACATATAAAGAGAGTAACTCAACCCTCTCACTTTTGTAAGCAAGAATTTCTTGATTTGCTTTATGTATAAAGAGATTAAAAGATATAAATTTTACTTTCTGAAATTAACTTGAAGCCCATGAGTGAGAATTATCTAATTTGTTTTATTTATAAAAATATTAAAAGCCATGAATTTTTTTTACCGAAATTGATTTGAAGAGGAATCTCAAATATACATATGAAGAGACTACCTCAACCTTCTTCCTTTTGTAAGTAAAAATTATATAATTTTCTTTATTTATACAGAGATATTAAAGGTAATGAATTTTGTTTTACCCAAATTAACTTGAACCCCATAAATATCTTAAAGGAGACTAATATATTAAATTATTTTTGGAGACTACTCACCAAATGGAAAATCAAAATAATAAGAAAGAGTGGGTAACCTTGTTTAATATCTATAATACTCTAAACATCCTCTATGTCCCCTTCCGTCCTTCATACCTTCCCAACAATAATTGTCATCATAAACAAACTATTAAATATGGAAGACCCAATACCGTAAATCTTATCAACTAATAAGTACAAAAAAATTATATCAAAAACCTTATAAAAATCCACAAAACAACAATATACTCTACACTTATTTGTCTTTTAAGTATTACAATAATAAAATTGAAAGTAAAATATAATCAATGATACCTGATAACTTTTCCTATTTGACATGAATAATAATTGATGAATGCAACACGTAGCGCAAAAAGTTGAAAAGTTTAGCCTATAATTTAGAAATGATTGACGGACTACCACTCAAATTTGCACGCCATAAAAGCAAAGCTCTTTTCCTTTGTTAAATTGAATCCATGTTTTTTTATTTGAGTTTCTTCAAAATATCTTTGAAGTACCTTGAGAGGGCAATTTCATACATTTGGGGGATAATTTGTTATAATTGAATAATAATTTCATTAATTAATAATTGAGATTTGAAAGTTTTGAATCGTTCCTTAATTAAAGTATTAATAATAATTATTATTTATTTTATTATTTTTTTTAAATTGTTTTAGTATAAAGGTTGAAGAGGCAATTTAAATTTAAAAATAAATTTTATTTAAAAAATAATTTATATATTTAAAATTTAATTATTTTTTTTGAATATATATTTTGACGAATATTATGATTTAAGTGTATGAATAATCAATTTTGTTTATTTTGAGAAAGATAAAAAAAATATTTATTTTGTTAAATTTATTTTAAATTTAATTATTTATAAAATTTATAATTTAATGAACATTTTAATTTACATGTATAAATAATAAATTTTATTTAGTTTAATGTTAAAGATTGAAAAATATACATTATATTAAATTTATTAGAGATGAATTTATAGACTAAATTTGATGTCGTATAATTATTTTTACATTTTTTAATTATTAAATATAATCATTTTTTTAAAATAGATGATATCAGATGCAAAGTAAAATTTTAAATAAATCATAAAAAACACTTAAAAATTATAATAGATATATAAATTATCATTAATATTTCATTCTCATACTATAAAATATATTAATATTTGAAAAATAATATTGAATACATAATTATCATCCAAAATTTTTATGATAAAAATATAAATTCTTAGATAAATTCATTATCGTCTTTTTTTGAGTTAAAATATCTTACAAATTATATTTAATAAATGACACAACAACTCTGATTTTATCAACATTTTCAAATAATGTAGTTTTTTTAATTAAATCAAATTGAATTCTAATATATTATTATATATAGAATAATATTTTTTGGATTAACATTTTTGGATCGATATTTTACATCATATTATATGAGTCGTCATCACGATTAGAAATTTAAAAAAAAAATCTTTAATTTTCATAATAATTCACGAATGTGATCAAAATTATCAATCCAAAAATCTTATACATAATTTAATCTAAAAAACACTATTTTATACTTAATAGATTGTGATAAAATATCTTTACACTATTAAATGTTATATTCTCTTTTAAGTAACTCTCACCATTATAAAGAAGTCTTTAATTTGAAAGTTATTTTTTTTTGATAAGTCCAAAATTAGAACAACTCACTCCGCATTTGCATGGTTGAAAAGTTTCATAAAAAGTTGAAAAATTAAAAATAAATATACTTATCGTTAAAAAATAGAGTTATAAAGAATTACACTCCAAAAGTGGAAACACAATTACAAAATAATAAATCAAGTTGAAACTCAAGAAAGCCAACATGTCACATAAAAAATCTACACCAAACCAAAAATACCTAAATATATATCAAAGTGCCATTAGGAAATACCAAATAAAATAAATAAATGTCAATGAAAAGTATGCTAAGAATCTGCAATCTTGTCCATGTAGGAAAAGGAGGACTATTGTGTTCATCGCCTCATTTTTGATCGCAAGACATACATACGGTATACGATATTAACACTCAACCTCTTTGTTCATCAATCTTGTTTTCTTCTTCTTCTCTGTGTTGTTATTGTACGTACCCAAAATTTGCATGGTCAACATTTCTAAAAAAATCTAATGAAGATGCAAGGATTTCCGCCAAAGTATGCTTGGACTCAATTTTTTCTCCTTTTTGTTAGCTTTTACCTCTTTCTCATCTTTTACATTGTTTAAAATCTCTTTTCTTCAATGTTAGTGTATTATTTTACCTGGGATAGTCTAAACCTTATAGATTAAGGATTGATGGATGTTAGGTTTTGGAGCTCTGCATTAATGAGTCTTTAATCTTTTATGTCACACTGCCGATTGCCATGGATTTAAAGAGGATTTTGCTTTCATTTGCTTTTATTGTTAATTTTGATCAATGATTTGCCTTCTAGGTAATAAGGGGCACCATATTTTAAATCATTGCCACCTCTCTCTCTGCATCTACAAATGTAGAGAAAGCTAAAGCGAGTAAAAGTAACCCTCGCATTGAAGCAGGAGAGGAAATTCATCCCAAAAGTCTTTCACGAGGTGATACCACTAATTCCAACTCTCCATTACCTGATGTTGTTTTGAATATTCTTGGATTTGACAAACCCTACTATTTTTTAAAAAAAATTACTTTGATTGCTTATTTTGTGGGTCAAGCCCCCCTGAGAGCCTTTTAAAACAATGGGTTCATAATCACTAGCAAGGCCATAGAGTGAAACTAGAAAGATCCTAGAACCTTACAAAGGGTTTTTTTTTGTTTTGTTTCTCCAACCCTGAACATTGAAAAGCCATTGCCAACCATGGTCCTTGGTTTATTCACAACACTTTGGTTATTTTTCTCATTGGACTCAGGGTGTTCAAGTTTTGGAACACGCAAAGCTGAAAATCCCTGTTTGGGTTGAGTTTCTTGGATTGTATCTTCCTTTATGGGGTTTTATTGATCAACTCATAAAATCCATCGGGCGCTTCATATGCCATGAGCAGACCAAGTTCTTTATGACTTATCCCCAAAAAAGGGTTTATGTTGAAGTGGATTTACCCCAGGATTTGAAAGACTCCACTAATATACAAATCAGAACTAATAGATTTTATCAATAGGTTTTATATATCAATATCCTAAATACTTACTTTTAGTACTAGTCTTCAAACCACATGATCCAAGAATGTCCTTTAATGGTTCATGTGCCTCCTACTTTTTAGGAAAAGGGTGGACCTAAGGCCAAGCCTCACAATGGCAACAGTAATAGTTTGACCATAGTCACCAATAAAAAGAATAATTCCTCAAAAGGTGGTGGTAGGCCACAAGCTTCTTCATAGAGACCTATTGGAAACAATCATGCCTTGACATCTACTGGCAAATATGTTTTACATAATAAAGCTTCACTTTCACTTATGCGTGCACCACAAGTAATGGCTTCTCTGGTTGAGGTGTTATCCTCAACTCCACCGTCAAAACCCTCTCCTAGGGTGAATATCTCAGAGGAATAATCGAGTTTGGTCACCTTGTATTTCAAATCAGTGTTCTATCATTCTCAAAGTCCCTCTCTCTCTCCTGAAGAGGAAGAATATATGGATCACAAGAGACAACCATTTAAAAATGCTTGACTGAATGCCAAATAAGTCGATGTATAATCGATTTATTGTGCTTGAAGATCTCACAAAGGAGAATGATATGCACCTTGATAGTTCCCAATGATTTTTTACTCTTGGAATTTTTGGGGTCTTACTGATCCTCCACGTATGTATGTGATCAGGAACAATTGTCAGTTTTTTAGAAGTATGAAATTCTCTACTTGCAAAAAGTTAAGATTTTTGTTTTTTTATTACATAATGCAACATGAATAATTTGGCTTGGGGCCATTTGTTAGGATACTGGGTATGAATTTGGGTGTGGTGGGAATATCACTTTATTGGTTCTAGAGCTTTCTCAATACATTATTTCCTGGGGTTCAAACCCTACCCATCTAGTGGTTTGGACCTTTTTTGAGTTTAATAATCCCATCATTGGGATTGCTAACTTGCATGCCTCTATTGATGTTTTAGAATGGGCCTCACAGTGGAGATGGCTAGTCGACTCACTTTTTGATATGCATTAGGTCCTTAGTGGTGATTTCAACATGATGGAATATGTTGAGGGTAAGGAAGGGCACCATCCCATGCATTGGTGTGCTAGTGAATAAGAGGCTTGGTTCTATATGCATAACAAACTTGGGGTGTTTGATCATAATCATCATCAAAGGAAAAACTTAGATATCCCCTAGTTTACTTGGTCTAATTTTTTGACAAGGAGAAGATAGGGTGCTTCAACGGCTAAATCGAGCTTTGTTAGGTGAACAAGATCTCTTATTTTTTCCCTAGCACATGACCGGCCAATGTCGGTCATCCCCCATACTTTTTTATTAGATCACCACCCTATCTGTTTCAATATCAAGTGTTCCACACCTCAAGTGAAGCCTATCTCAACTCAATTTTATTTCTATATTGCCCACTTGAAACATGAAAGAATAGTGGGACATATAATCAAAATATGAAACCTAGTTCCTTGGCTAGAGGGGGATACTAGCTGGATCCAGTGGTGGTCGGATGCTCTTACTTGCACTTCCACCTTTCTTCAGATTTATGGTAAACAGGTGACCTCTTTCTAGCATAATCTATATAATGCTACAAACTGTGAATACCTCCACGTTTCACAAGAGTTGGAACTGTCTCCTTTTAACATTCAATTTCAAACTCAAGTAGCCCATTGACATTACAAGCTTTAAGTGGAGGAGGCCCACAAGGCTAGAGAAGCTCAGCTGAGATCTCATATGCATTAGATGAAAATAGGAGATAAAGTCTCTAGGGATTTATTTACCCTTATCTAGTCTAAAAGTGTTGCTAAGAGAATTAAAGCCGTCAAGGAAGGCAATGCTTGGCTTACCAAACTTCTTGACATTCTGTAAGCTTTTTTTCATCACTACCATAGAGTTTTTTAGCCCAGGCCTCCTCTCTATAATGAGAATCAACGCTCAATCAATGCCTTCAGGTTGTTCCTTGTAAATTTTCCAATTCCCAAAGGATTGCCTATGATATGCCCTTATCTCTTAGTGATCTCTATGAAGCAATTAAGCATATGGAATTTGACAAAACTCTAGGGATTGATGGTTTCCCATGTGAATTATACTAGGCTCTTTTGGATATTGTAGGACCTGATCTTCATAAGGTATATTCTAAAGTTGTTTTAACTAATTCTTTGGGACCCCTTATATATTAGGGTAATATTAATTTTTTTCCTGAGGTTGGTGACCCTGAAATTTTCACCAATTGGTGACCTATTTCTTAACATATCTTATAAGATTATTTATAAGGCTCTAGCCCTCTAGGTCAAACATCTTCTTCCTTTAATTATTAAAAGTGAACAAACTAGATTTATTCAATACAAGTTCATTTTGGATAATGTCATTGTTGTCTGGAAAGGTATGGAATGGGCTCATGTCTCTAATAAAAAAGCTCTATTTGTCAAAATTTATTTTGAAAAGGATTATGACCATATTGGGTGGCTCTTTATTCTGGCCATGCTACAGGCCCTTGGCTTTGGCCCCAAATTTGTTCACAAAGTTAATATGATCTTCTAGGATGCTAGGGCAAGTATTACAATCAAACACACTCAATGTCCTCAATTTGAACTTCGTCATTCTATTTGACAAGGATGTCCTTTATCCCCTTCATTATATGTGCTAGCAAGAGAAGGCTTTAGTTACCTGTTAGCTAATCACACTATCAGGGGTTTGGTGAAAGACATTTCCCTCCCTCAATCTGACATAAAGTTATTGAATGGCCTTTTTTTGGATGATTCCTTTCTCACTCTTCAAGAGGAAGAAGAGTTAGTTAAGAATTCTATGGATTGCCTACATATTTTTTGTTTGGCTTTAGGCATATATATCCAATAGATAAAGACTCAATGCTACCATCAGTCCCTAGGTCCCAAACCTCCTTGGTTGGATGGATATCAGTGGAAGTGGCTTCTTCTAAGGGTTCAATTTAAATTCCTTGGCAATCCCTTTTGCTTTTAGGGCTTCTCCCTCTGAGTTATGGTCTTATGTGGTGCAAAAAGTTGAAAAAAAAATTCTTTCTAGATCACAAAGTCTTTATCTTTAGCTAGTAAATTCTAGATTTATTCCAAGGTTTTGGTAGCTACACATATTTACTACTCTTCTTATTGGACCCCTTCTAATGTCACTTACAGTAAATTAGAAAAAATCCTAAGATATTTTCTATGGGTTAATTTTGAAGGTCACAAGGTCTTTCACAGAATTCCTTGGAACATATGTTGCCAGTGTAAGGAAGTTGGTGGTCTGGGTCATTTGAATATTAAAATTCAAGGCCTTGATCTTAGTGTTAAATGGATTGTTAGGGGTCTTGTTGGTGATGAATCTTGGAAGATTCTTTTATGCCACTGTATTTCTCAAGGGATTTCATGTGGTAGGAAGGCTTGGTAAGGCTTGGGAATTCACTCCCTTCTTGTCACCCTAGTGCCAGTTAAAATTAAGGGTACTTTTGTTGTGCAAAACCTATGGAAGGCATTGGGGAAGCTTAAAATCCATCTTACATAGATAGGTGATGGTTTTAGGAATGACCTTTCCATTAATACCCATTCTTTTTGGTGGTCACCTTGCTTAAATTTTCACAATGTTCCCTTTGCCTTAGTCCCTTGGGTTAAAGGATTAAGATTATTCAGGAAAGGTGTTAAAACTATAGCTAATCTTTTTTTCAAGGTGAATCAGTTCTGGCTCATTTGGAAAAAAATTCAAAAAAATATTTATTCAAATAATTCAGATGTAGACGCTATATTATAAATTCAAGGCTCCATACCTGATGAGTATTTACATAAGATATGGTCAACTCCCTTGTTCCTTGGTGGAAGGATTGGCATTGGCATACAATCACTCTTTTCACTTGATATTCTCCTTAGCTGGGTTATAATTTGTTAGCCCCTTAGCACATTTTAGATGAAATGCTCAACCTTAGATGGAATATCCATTCTAGTCATGGGGTTTGGGCTAAGCAATTTAACAATGTGTGGTCTACTATCATTAAGCCCAAAAAAACTCATTTTTTATGGAGTCTCCTTTATTAGGGCTTGCTTGTGGGTGATTGGCTCAAGTATATAGGTGTTTTAAATCCCATCTGCCTGCTTGTTGGCAACATGAGACATTTAAGCACCTTTTTTAGTTTTACTCTCACACACAATCTGCATGGCACCAAATTCAATCCCTCTTTCAACCTTTCTTACCTAAATTCTTTACATGGATAATGGCTGTCTTGGGGGACTCGACTCTGTTTCCTACAAAATAAAATAGATTTTGGTAAATCTTTCAAGCTAATATTTTATTTCAAATATGGAAAGCTAGAAATTATGCTTGTTTTAATCATGAAAAGTTGGAATGTAGTTTTTATATTACTAACAAAATTACTATTCTATCTAATGTTACTCTTTAGAAGACTAATAAAGTTTGCCTAAAACTTAACCATATCCAATGTTTGATTGAACACTAGGGAAATGCCCCTTGTGTGAGTAATTGAGAACCTCCTAAGCCACCACACTATCCTATGCCTCTATGAAGGTGAGGGTACAATCCATGCCAAAAATGTTCTAAAACTAAACCCAAGAGTTATTCTCCTCATCGATCACCACCTTGATGGTCTTCTCTATGATGTGATGTTTCGAGTGGTTCTTCTAGATCTGAAGGTGATGGTAGGGCTAGGGCCTCCTCCCTCGAATCACAATGGTGATAATAGGGTTTGGGGTCCTCCCCCCTAAGATAAATTTCTATGACTAGCTTTGGCAATCTCTCTTGAAAGACACAAAGATGATGAATTAGAAGCTCAACAAACTGATGACTGGGAGCCCTTACCTGTGGATGAGGATCCTCCTGCTCTCGAAATATGGATTGATAATCCTCAAGACCCACCACTCCATCACCTCCCTAGACTTTTATGTTTATTGTGACTACTTAATTATCCTTTTTATTTCTTTCTATTCCTTTTCTCTTTGTGCGTAGTTGTATTAAACTATTAATGTAATGTTTTTTTTGTGTGGTCATTTATTAACCACCTTTTGGACTTTTCTCAAGGTGTTTTCTCCCTCAGTGTGACTTTGATCATGGGGTGTGACTTCCCCACCCATTTCTTGTATGATTAGCATTGTACTATAATCATGTTTTAGTAATATATAGATATGCTCTTAAATTAAAAAAATCTCTTTTTTCTAAGTCTTTTTTCCTTCAAAAATTTAAAAATGCCTACATGGTGTTGAAACTGCCATGACAAAAACATAACCATTGCATCATTTCTATCTTTCATCATGATAAAAACATTATCCAAGGTGGTGGTTCTATTTACACAACCTACAAGAAGCAACAATTTCATCACTAATAGAGCATTTTTAAAATTAGCATCTAAGACTTTAGTTTCACACATTGTACATGATTATAGTTGCATTTCCCCATTGTTTTCTCTTTATGTTCACCTTTAAAGCTTCCCATGCTCACTCTTACTCAAATTTTTATCAATCCTTGTCATGTTAACTTGACCAACCTCACATTCAAGCTTTAGTTAACTCTCACATGTAACCTCCTTTCTTCAATTACAAATATATCTTATTTTAGGTTTTTAGATCCAAAATTTGCACCAACGATTGAAGCTTTCAAGTTTTACATATCTCTAGTATTATTAATTTCATTTTAGATAATATTTACCTCAATCTATAGTCATGTATATTTCACTATACAAGTTTGAAGAACGAAATTCAATGAATTAGCAACCAGTTCTTTGTTATTAGTGAATCTGTCCATTCATTGTTCAGTTACTCTCTTCTCAAAATTGTGTCATTCTTGATTTTATTCTTTAGCCATACTTTGGTTGGAGATTTTACAAGGTTAATATTGAAATAAAATAAAATAGATACTTGATGATCAAATACATATGTTGGTACAACAACTATCTCCTCACCTTTGCTTGGTCTCATAATTGATCAGGTTGAAGTATTTATTTTTATTTTATTTTTGTTTATTATAATATAGAATATTGGTTTGTTTATTCAATATATAGATTCATATTCATAAAATCTTAATATAAAAGAAAATAAATCATCTTCCTCTTTCTTATTTTGTACCAAAAAAATGAAATTTTTAGTTTGTAATTGTATATCAAAACTTCAAAGAACATTGTTTTGCATTCAACCTAGGGTAAATTAGGAGAAATATATCACTCAGTTCAACCACACAAAGTTATTATATTTTAAATTTTATCTCAATGCATATTCATCAAATAACCATATACACACACACACCCACATATCCGAAACTTGGAAAGATCAAAACTTGTATACTAGATCTAGTTTATTCCTCTTACTTGTCAAATAAAATCATGCAAATCAAAAAAAAAAAAAAAAAATCATAACTTGATTCATTCATACAATCATTATATCTCCATAATATCATTAAAATAATAAAAAACACTAAAAAACTCACAATCTAGCTTACACACTAAACTAAATCACCAAAAACCCAGAAATTGCATAGTATATAACAAACTTCTATTTTTAGATTTAGTTCTTTGTTTGCATGTTAAAATTTTAAATTGCATAGTAGCTTTCACTTATTTGCATTCAAAAAGAAAAGAAAATAAATATTTCATTTAGTGCATATAGGTAAAAAATTACATCAAACAAGGAAAAACCAAAACTCATTGCTTACATCAATCATCTAGAATTTAGTTTTTAACATTTGCATGCATAGAAATCTTGAAAAGAATAAAAATAAAAGAACTCTCCTCTACTTTACTTTCATTTATTTAGTTTATCATTGTAAATACTTTATTTTCAATAAGTAGTGTAGTTTTTATTTCCTTACAAAACATTATCATAAACACCAAAAATAGAATCAAACAAATCCTTATCAAGACACATACAAGCCTAAAATGTTGTTTCTAAACATTTAAAACAACAAGAACAATACTTAAAATCAAAATTAAGGCAAGATATATGATTTAAACATTCAAAACAACATTATATTTCCCATTGGATGGTGCTTCCAGAGCAATCATTCCTCCATAGAAAAAATATATTTCCTAGAGTTAGATCTCCCATTTACACTAGCAACATCCAAAGTCATATTAATGTTGAGCTTAGAATTTACGTTTTATGTTCTACCCCTATTACACAATGTATCATTAGTCAGCTTAACACTCTTGATGAACAACATGATATATAAGTACAACCAATATTTAAATCCTTTTATATGTAAATCTATCAATTGAACAATCTCCAAGTCTAGACCTTCATTCTTCATTTTCTTCATCCTCAGTACTAGCTTAGTCATTTTATCATTCACTTTTCCTATGACATTGACCAAACATAGTCAACCTGATAGAGTCAATAAATTCTTGAGAGTCATCCAACCTAATTACATCCAGTTTCCTATATAGAGGAACTAACAAGAACTATGATAGCTTGTTATCACTCACACTGAGGGTTCTTATAATTTTGTCTCCTCTAAATTTGATGCTCTCAACAAGCACTGTGATGTAGTATATATCTTATTGTATCACCAAAAATACCCTTTACCACATGTAGTTAAAAGTATCATTCTTTTGTCTCAGCCTAATTAGCCAAAACCATAAAACAATCATCATATCTTCTTTTCATGGTTATCTCAACTAGATCGTGGGAAGTCGAGTGTATGGAGTTTAGGCTACCACTGTCCTTGTGTACACAAATCTAGTGAATCTAACATTAAAGGATTATCCTTTTGTGTTATCCTCTTTTCTCTTCTTTATTTCATTTTCCCTCTCTCCTTCCATTTATTCTATGGGTATTTATAAACCCCCCGAATATGTCTGGACAAGAATTTGAGAGATCCTTCGACCTAAAAAGCTATAGAAGGAACAACCAAATTTTCAGTGATGCCTCCTTATTTAGTTGAAATAATAACAACTCCATTTAAAATGTGGATGGTAAATTTCTAATCCCTTCATCTTTAAACTCACAAATTAAGTCTAAGGTAGTGATTCAATACGTATGGGACCCAATTATTCAGCACTAGGGTAGAGACGGATTATATATGCCAAGTAATTTTAACCTATGCTCAACATAATGAGCAACAAGAAGAAAATTATGGGAAAAAGGTGAAAAAGAATGCAACTCGTAGGGAGAAAGAGTGTTTGGAAGGAGTCTCACTTTGATCTCATTTAGGGATGTTATTCCCCTATAACCTAATTCTACTTAGGTTATAAACTATTGTCTAGTGTTGAATTATGGCTCTTATTGATCAATATCTTAATGATGATTTGAATTAAATGCATTTCTAATTTTATTAAAAGATTAGATTATTTGAGGAAAACATCAGACATAATAGATAGACATGTATTCAATCCCTGTATAAGGTGATGCTAATATTTGTATATCATAGAGAGGTTTATTTTTTATATTTATTTGAAAAGAATAAATAATTCTAACTTGTGAATTTATTATAAGTATGATTACTTTTCTTATATTTCCACACTTCTTATGTATATTGTGATATTTATTCTACTTCTAATTGTTGGCTTTAATCCTTGACTTGTTTATTCTTATGCAAAAAATAAAACCATAAAAAGATCAAAAGCCCTGATTATGACAATGCAAAATCTATGAGGTCAATCTACTTTTGCATTATTCTCTGCCATTTTCAAGGCCACCACATACAAGGATAGTCACAACAACTGCTAATACATACATATCAATAGGTGGCATCTGAGAAAGACATGGATAAAGTCATTCCAAGAGACAAATGGTGGCTCTTCTTTGTTCTACATGGCTTCTTTTAATTTTGTAGTCAAACAACATGATGTGAATGCTATCATTTGCCATGTTAGCAATCAAGAAACACGATGTGAACACTGTTAGGGTGTCAGTCAACAATTATAGCAAAGTGAATGACATCTTTAGATGCACAAATGAATATATGTATTGTTCTTGGATGTAGAATGCCTCTGACATAATAAAATGTCATTAAATTCAATCATAAGCCTTCCCAAAATCAATTTTAACAAAAATAAAATTTTGATGATAGGTGTGAGCCTATTCCATAGCTCCCAAAATTGCAATTATATTATTAAAAATGTACCTTCCTCAAATGAACCCAATTTTTCATAAAGAAACGATGAGGGGAAGCATATGTTAAATGTACTCTCCCGAATTAACTTGAAGCCCATGAGTAAGAATCGTCTAGTTTATTTTATTTATAGAAATATTAAAATCTATGAATTTGGTCTTGCCTAAATTAATTCGAAGAAGACTCTCAAATATACATATGAAGAGACTACCTCAACCTTCTCGCTTTTGTAAGTAAGAACCACCTAGTTTTCTTTATTTATACAAAGATATTAAAAACCATGAATTTGTTTTCCCTGAATTATCTTGAAGCCATTAAGTATTTTGAAGGAGCTAATATATTACATTGTTCTTGGAGACTTTTCACTAAATAAAAAATTAAAATAATATCATTTGTGAATAGGGGAATCACAATAGAGACTCTCGAGAGTAAGTAATCATTTTTTCCACTTAATGTATTTGCAATTATTTTATCTAACACATAAATAAAGTATCCAAAAAGTACAAGAGAGAGTGGACAATCTTGTTTAATGTCCATGGTACTCTAAACATCCTCTGTCTCCCCTTCCCTCCTTCATACCTTCCCAACAATAATTGTCATCATAAACAAACTATTAAATATAGAAGACTCAATACCGTAAACCTTATCAACTAATAAATGTGGAGAAATTATATCAAAAACTTTATAAAAATCCACAAAACAACAATATGCTCTACACTTATTTGTCTTTAGATGATTACATAATTTCTGAAAAACAACAATATACTCTACACTTATTTGTCTGTAACTTTTCCTATTTGACATGAATATTAATAATTTAGATTGACGAACTACCAGTCAAATTTGCATGCCATAAAAGCAAAGCTCTTTTCCTTAGATAAATTGAATAGATGTTTCTTGATTTGAGTTCCTCCAAAATAACTTTAAAGTATCTTGAAAGGGCAATTTCATACATTAGGGGGATAATTTGTTATAATTGAATAATAATTTCATTAATTAATAATTGAGATTTGAAAGTTTTGAATCATTCCTTAATTAAAGTATTAATAATAATAATTTTTTATTTTTATTATTGTTTTAGTATAAATATTGAGAAGGCAATTTAAATTTAAAAATTATATATATATAATTTTTGAATTTATATTTTGACAAATGTCATGATTTAGGTGTATAAATAGTCAATTTTATTTATTTTGATAAAGATAAAAAGATATTTATTATGTTAAATTTATTTTTAGATTTATGTATTTCTAGAATTCATAATTTAATAAATATTTTAATTTAGATGTATAAATAATCAATTTTATTTAGTTTAATGTTAAAGACTGAAATATATATATTAAATTTATTAGAGATGATTTATAAACCAAATGTGATGGTCATATAATTATATTTACTTTTTTTAATTATTAAATATAATCATTTTTTTAGTAGATGATATCAAATGCAAAGTAAAATCTTAAATAAATCATAAAAAATACTTAATAATTATTATAAATATATAAATTATCATTAATATTTCATTCTCAAATTATAAAATATATTTATATTTGAAAATTAATATTGAATAAATAATTATCATCCAAATTTTTTATGATAAATAATATAAATTCTTAGGTAAATTCATTATAATATCTTTTGTATTAAAATATCCTACAATTTATACTTTAATAAATGACACAATAAATATGATTTTATTAGTATTTTCAAATAATGTAGTTTTTTTAATTAAATTAAATTGAACTCTAATATATTATTACATAGAGAATAATATTTTCGAGATTAAACTGTGTATATGATTTATGGATCAATATTTTAGATCATATTATGTGACCCATCATCGCGATTAAAGATCAAGAAAATTAAAAAAATTAATCTTGATGATGATTCATGGAATGTGATCAAAAATATTGATCCAAAAATCTTATACATAATTTAATTTAGAAAACAGTACTCGCTACTTAATAGACCATGATAATATGATCTCTCTCTCTCTCTCTCTCTCTCTCTCTCTCTCTCTCTCTCTCTCTCTCTCTCTCTCTCTCTCTCTCTCTGTCTCTCTTTTATTGGATAAAGAAGAATAAATCAGATAACATCAATGAGAAAACATACTTAAAGGCATTGGTGCCAAATAGGCAACCATTATAGTTTACAAAAATAACAATATATGTTATTACAATAGCAATAAAAAAATAACTTCAGGGCATCATTAGATCATATAAAGAAAACAAAATATGTTTTTCTAATAGCAATAATAACAACATATCTTCAATATCAAAATGTGTTGCTATAGGAACAATAATTGCAATAATTCATATATCTCTTCCAAGAAGATATTGATCGACACAAACTTGAAACACTTATCAACAAGTCAATGTTGAACAAGTAGAAAACTCTCCAAAACCTCCAAGAAACAATCTCCTTAGTAAGATGTCTATCTATCAATCAACTGTAACTGTGCTTGAACATTGTAGATAGAAATTTTAAGATCATTGTTAGTTTTTAAATAATCATGAAGCATAGCAATCAAATTTGTAATTTGTAAAGAGAGATTCCAACAAATTACTTGAGTTTTAATTTTAAGACGCTGAGAGATGTTGGAAAAAATGGTAGCACAAAATAACTTCCAAATGAATTTAAAGATGGCTTGATGGCATAGTTGAGTGAGGATATTATGTTGAGGGGACACCAAGGAGCGTTGTTTTCCATGACCAAGTGTGGTTGAAGAGGTCTGGAAGTAGGGACAAAAGAGAATGCCACAAGTATTGAGCATGAGAGCAAAACTAGAAAGCATGTTTTATAGATTCAAATTTATTACAAAAAGGGCATGATAATGGAGGATGGAGAAATTTGAGGTGATTTCCAATAAGTAACTTAACATGAATAATCTTCTAAGCTAAGAGCTGAGATTGAACATCAATTTTAGACTTCCAAATTTGATGATCAATCACATTCTATTTTGTTCGACTAAACTTGCAGTTCCACTTGATATTAAAATGAGGTGAAAGTAACATTAAAAGAAGAAACTGTCTATACATGTTTTTGAGAGGAAAGAAGCAGATATTACATTTATTAAGCCATTTCCAATCTTTCAAAAAAACTAAAATGACAAGGAAAGGATAGAAGACAAACGAGGTCACAGGGAACATTAAACAACTCTCGCCATTATAAAGATGCCTTTAATTTGAATTTTTTTTTTCTTCTAAAGAATCCAAAATTAGAACAACTCACTTCGCATTTGCATAGTTGAAAAGTTTCATAAAAAATTGACATAACTTTTATGATGTACAAATCAATAACTTGACGTCTAAATCTAAAAATTAATAATGTGATGACAAACTCCCCATTATTTCATGTGGTCAATGAAACCATCCATATTTTTATATATGCTTAAAGAGGTTGAACCATAAAAATGTTTCATGGTGGTGGCTTTCCTTGTTGGGAGAGGGAACAAAGATATTTCACAGCCTTCTAATTATGTACCAATGGCCTTATAATTCTTGAGTGTTTTTGATTGAAGGAATGCATTTATATATTTGGAAAAAACTATAATATATATTTGATTAAAAAGAGAGTGGTATGAGTCATTTTATATAAAAAGATTAAAAAATAGTTTAGAACATTATTTTAAAGACATAATGAGTTAAGGATCACAACTAAACAATACGTAATAAAAAAATAATTTCAAAGTTTTATATTTATTTACATTTTTATTGAAATATATATTTTATTTGGGAAACAATTATATATAATACATATTCGATTAAAAAATACCCAGATAAATAAAGATCTAGGACCTATAACTAAACATTAACTAGTTAAAACCTATATCAAAGTGACATCATCAACAAATAATATAAAAAAGTAAGACCTTAAGTTACAGGGGTCATTAAATATGTAGATGGAGGACGAGGTGGTGGTGGACTATCAAGTTTATCTCGGCATCCACCTCTATGAAGTGCAGAGCATGAGATATAAGTTCCCAACTATATTGTTCTTTCTTTTTTTCCACAACTTCTTTAATTTATCGGTGTGAAGGTAATAAAACAAGCACCAATCTGTAAAACTTTCTTTGAATATCTCCCCCTACAAGTATAAATCCATACTATCCATAATCAAGTTGTGGAAAGGGCCACCTTTCATAACCTCTTGAAAGCAAGAATCATTAAAAAAGAGGAGTGGAAAAGATGGAATGACTTCATGATCTACGACAACCTCTACCATGATGATGACACTCCTAATTAAATATTTTATGTGTAACAAAGCCTAATGTATTATCTAATGTTATAAATATATATACAAAACAAATGGCATGCATGAAATCAACTCATTGAAAAAGCTTTATCCCTTAGTTTATATTGCATATTAATTTATTAAAAAACACATACATCCATATTATGGATGGTTAAGTTTATTGATAGTATTTATCTAAATGACAAATATGGATATAAATTAAATTTTAATTAAAAATTAGGTTACATAATGGGGCCATTCTCTTAATTCATATTGAACCATGGAGTAGGTTTATTCAATTTCATTTATGATAAGATCTTGATATTCAATATATGTAGAAATACCCTTAAGATAGGGAAACACCATATAATACTCCTTTAGGGAGGAATAACTCCACAATGTCTCTTCGAGGGGACAACCTCCAATATCCTCTTACATTAGAAGACTCAATGCTTACTTGATATCTTTATCATGATAATCATTTCCTATATATATACATCTATCTAACCCATGGATGGGTAACCTCATAATCCTAGTGTAGGCTGACCATTACCCAATGTACTACTTCCACAAGTTACTCTATTATCCTAATATAATGTGCCCATATAACTAACTAAGGGGATGTGTGCCACATGTCGACATCTCCATCAACCCATATACAATAATATATCATATCCCTAGGTACATAGCATTACTTCCCTCCTAGACATGTTTCATCCCCGAAACATAGGAAGAAACCAAATAATGAGTGTCCTTCAAATCATTGCACACTTGTCTCCAATCTCGATCATCTAGCCATCCAAATGTGATGTTGGCAGGTGATAGCTCTCTATTCTTGTTTCCAAATTCCCTTGTGCTCCTTTGATTTTGTTCATGATCATAATTATATTACTTTGGTGTCTCAGCATAATTACTCCTCTTTTTATTCCATGTACCATATTCCACTGCGCTTCTCTGATTCCAACCATGACCATAGTAGGTATTCTTCCATGCATAGTCATAATGATTTCCCCATTCATTCCATGTGCCATAGTATTTTTCTCTATATTCCATGCATTCCATAATGATTGGAAATTTTATTTCCTATACAGACAAAATGATTGTTATTATGACACTTCTTCACCTGGTTCCATGATTTTTTCCTCTCATGATGATGTGGGTGTCTATATACCTCAACTTTTTCCAATACCTTGACCTTATCCACCTTTGCTTCTACCTCTTCCACCTTTTCCTTCTTTGTCTCTTGAGTATATGAAGTGTTCATTTGTAATGTGTCTTTATCTATATCATCTAAATCTTCATCATGATCTTCATTACCTGTTTCAATCTCATCCTTATGATCTACCTGGAATGTTATTGGTGCCTTTTTCACTATGATATCTTGTAAAGTGATCTTCTTTTTCTTATACCAAAACTTCATGAAATTTATCTGAACATTAATATTCATTGTTCCCAAAGTCTCTAACCACGGATATTGAAGAACTATATCCATATCATCCATATCCAAAGCATAAAAAATTGAATGCAAAACATATTTTTCCATAATGAGCTTCAAATTTTTAAACAATGAAATATTATTACCATCTACTTGAACCTCCTTAATAGTATTTGCTTGAACATGTAGATGCTTGGTCACATTCATTTTAATGAAGTTATACTTGCTAGTAGGGTTTATGGACACAACCACCTTCTTCTTTTGAATGCATCCATGAAATTGAAAAATTGACTTGGATTTCTTTAGAGCCAAATTATTTGAACCCTTATCATCCAATTCTTGTTCTTGTTCTTGTTCTTGTTCTTGTTCTTGTTCTACTACTATTACTTCTTCTTCTTCTTCAACTACTTCGCATTTTATAGCCCATCGATCTAAAAAGACCTGTTCCATTTCTTTCCATGAAGAAAACCTCTCTGTATAGCTCAACTAATCAAACTAATGTAGTGCAGGCCCAAACAAAAAGGGAAGTAATCATCTTTGCCCAATTTTTTTTTTTAAATGATTCTCCAAAAGGAGCCACCATTCTCTAGCATCAATATCTTCCCCTGAAAATTTTTGCAACTCCATGATCCACAAAAAAATTAAGGTTCATGAAACCCTAAAATATTAATAACTCATACAAAATTGATCCAAAAATTCCTAATTTTTTACTATAGATTCCTCTTATTATATTGGAACTTCACTCAAAATTTTGTGAAAAAATATCACAAATTTCGACTTGTAGATTGAATATATGAAACACCATAAAATCACAACAATTCACTCAAAACAACTCAAACAATTCTAAAATTTTTACTATGGTTCTCTTATATCTTCTTACACCTCCAATAAAAATTTCTAATAAAAATTCCATATATTTCGAAATATATAGTGAAATTAGGGTTTCACTCCACACAAATTGCCCAAGTCGATGCTCTGATACCACTTGATAAGATCTTGATATTCAATATATGTAGAAATACCCTTAAGGTAGGGAAACACCATATAATACTCCTTAGGAAGGAAAAACTCCACAATGTCTCTTCGAGGGGACAACCTCCAATATCCTCTTACAATAGAAGACTCAATGCTACTTGATATCTTTATCATGATAATCATCTCCTATATATATACATCTATCTAACCCATGGATGGGTAACCTCCTAATCCTAGTGTAGGCCGACCATTACCCAATGTACTACTTCCACAAGTTAATATATTATCCTAATATATTTTACCCATATAACTAACTAAGGGGATGTGTGCCACATGTCAGCATCTCCATCAACCCATATACAATAATATATCATATCCCTAGGTGCATAACAATTTAATTATAGAGAGAAATTTTTTTATTACAATTATGTATATATATTCATTATGTAAATAAAAATAAATATACTTTTTATTTAAAAATAGGGTTATAAATAGTTAAACTTTAACAGTGGAAACACAATTAAAAAATAATAAATCAAATTTAAACTTAAGAAAGCCTTAATGTCACACAAAAAACCTACACCAAACCAAAATTACTTAAATATATATTGAAAAAATAAAGTTCCATTAGAAAATACCAAATAAAATAAATAAATGACAATGAAAATTATGCTAAGATATCCAATCTTGTCTATGGAGGAAAAGGAGGACTATCATGCTCATCGCCCCATTTTTGATTGCAAGACATATATACAATATCAACACCTAACCTCTTTGTTCACCAATCTTGTTTTATTCTCTGTGTTATTATTGTACGTACCCAAAATTTTCATGGTCAACATTTCTAAAAAAATCTAATGAGGATCCAAGGATTTCTTCTAATATATGATTAGACTCGATTTTCTCTTCCTTTTGTTCGCTTTTATCTCTTTCTCATCTTTTACATTGATTAAAATCTCCTTTTTTTTTCAATGTTAGTCTATTATTTTACCTAGCATAGTTTAAACCCTATAGATTAGGGATTGATGGATGTTAGTTTTTGGAGTTTTGCATTGATGAGCCTTTAAACTTTTCTAATACACTACCGATCGTTGTGAATCTAGTTAGGATTTTGCTTTAATTTGCCTTTAATACTAATTTTGATCATCGATTCACCCTTTGGGTGATATGAGGTACCATATTTTAAATGACTTCCACCTCTCTCTCTACATCTAAAGATGCAGAGAAAGATGGAAGGAGTGAAAGTAACCATGGCACCAAAGCAGGTGAGGTAATTCATCCCAAAAGTCTTTCATGAGGTAATGCTACTGATTCCAACACTCCATTACCTTATGTTGTTTTGAATATGGCTAAATTTGATAAAGCCTACCATTTTTTTGAAATTTTCACTTTGATTTCTTATTTTGTGGGTCGAGCCCCTCCAGAGTCTTTTAAAACAATGGGTTCACAATCACTATCAAGGCCATGGAGTGAAACTAGAAAGAGTCCAGAACCTTACCAAGGGATTTATTTGTTTCATTTCTCCAACCATAAACATTGCAAAGCCATTATCAACCATGGTCCTTGGTTTATTCACAACACTTTGGTTATTTTTATCATTGGACTCAAGACTTTCAAGTTTTGGAACAAGCAAAGCTAAAAATTCCCATTTGGGTTGAGTTTTCTAGATTGCCTCTTACTTTATGGGGTTTTATTGATCATCTCAGAAAATCCATCAGGTGCTTCATATGCCATGATCAGACTAGTTTCTCTATGGCTCATCCCTAAAAGAGGGTTTTTGTTGAAGTAGAATTATCCCAGGATTTGAAAAACTCCATTGATATACAAATCAGAACTTATAGATTTTCTCAGTGGGTTTTATATATCAATCTCCTAAATACCTAATTTCAGTGCCATTCCTCAAACCACATGATCCAAGAATGTCCTTTGATGGTGCACGTGCCTCCTACTTCTTAGGAAAAGGGTGGACCTAAGGCCAAGCCTCACAATGACATAAATGATGGTTTGACCATAGTGACCAACAAAAATAATAATTCCTCAAAAGGTGGTGGTAGGCCACAAGCTTCTTCATACAGACCTATTGGGAACAATCATGCTTCAACATCTATTGGTAAATATGTTTTACCTAATAAAGATTCACCTTTACTTATTCATATATCAAAATTAATGGCTTCTCTGGTTGAGGTGTCACCCTCATCTCCACTGTCACAACCCTCTCCTAGGGTGAATATTTCAGAGGAATGGAGTTTGGTCACCTTAGATTGCATATCAATGTTCTAGCATTTTTGAAGTCCCTTTCCCTCTCTTGAGGAGGAAGAATATATAGATCATAAGAGACAACCATTTAAAATGCTTGACTACATGCCAAATAAGCCGTTGTATAATCAGTTTATTATGCTTGAAGATCTCATAGAGGAGAAAGATGCACCTCGATGGTTCCCAATGATTATTTACTCTTAAAAATTTTGGGGCCTTACTGATCCTCCAAGTATGTATGTAGTTAGGAATAGTTTTCAGCTTTTTAGTAGTATGAAATTTTTTGCTTGCAATAAATTAATATTTCTATCTTTTTATTGCATAATGCAACATGAATAATTTGGCCTAGGGCCATTTTTTAGGATACTGGGCATGAAGCTAGGTGTGGTGGGGCTGTGACTTTATTGGTTCTAGAGCTTTCTCAAAACGTTATTTATTTGGGTTTGGACCCCACCCATCATGTGGTTTAGACCTTTCTTGACTTTAATAATCGCATTATTGGGATCGCTAAATTATACACCTCTATTAATGTTTTAGAATGGACCTCATTATGGAGATGGATGGTTAACTCACTTATTGATGTGCACTGGATCCTTTATGGTGATTTCAACATGATGAAATCTATTGAGGATAAGGAAGGGCACCTTCTCATGAGTTGGTGTGCTAGTGAATAAGAGGCTTAGTTTTATATGCATAACAAGCTTTGGGTGTTTGATCCCAATCATCATCAAAGGAAAAAATTAGATTTCCCCTAGTTTACTTGGTCTAATTTTTGATAGGGAGAAGAGATGTTGCTTCAGCAGCTAGATCGAGCTTTGCTAGTTAAATAAGATCTTTTTTTTTCCTTAGTGCATGACCAGCCAATGTTGATCATCCCTAATACTTTTTTATTAGATCACCACCCTATCTGTTTCAATATCGAGTGTTCCACACCTCAAGTGAAGACTATCTCAACTCAATTTTAATTCTATACTACTCACCTTAAACATGAATGAATAGTGGGGCATATAATCCTAATCTGAAACTTAGTTCCTCAGCTAGAGGGGGACACTGGCTAGATCCAGTGGTGGTTGGATGCTCTTACTCGCACTTACACCATTCTTCATATTTATGGTAAAAAAATAACCACTTTCTAACATCATCTGTATAATGATATAAACTATGAATATCTCTAGGTTTCATAGGAGTTGGAACTATTTCCTTTTAATGTTTAACTTCAAACTCAAGTAGCACATTAGCATCACAAGCTTCAAGTGGAGGAGGCCAACAAGGCCAGAGGAACTCAGCTGAGAGCTCATATGCATTAGTTTAAAATAAGAGACAGAGTCTCTAAGGATTTCTTTGCCCTTCTCCATTCTAAAATATCTAATGATATAATTAAAGCCATCAAGAAAGGAAATTTTTGGCTTACCAAACTTCTTGACATTATATAAGCTTTTGTTCATCACTACCATGGATTTTTTCAGCCCAAGCCTCCTCTCCAGAATGAGAAGCAACTCTCAATCTATGCCTTTGGGATGTTCCTTATAAAATTTCCAATTCCCAAAGGATTGCCTATGATATGCCCTTATCTCTTTGTGATCTCTATGAGGTAGTTAAGTAGATGGTGTTTTCCAAAGCTCTAGCAATTGATGGTTTCCCATGTGAATTCTACCAGGCTCTTTTGGATATTATAGGCCCTAATCTTCATAAGGTAAATTTTGAAGCTTTTTTAATTAATTCCTTGGGACCCCTTATATTTTAGGCTAATATTAAGTTTATTCCCAAGGTTAGTGACCTTGAAATTATCACTAATTAGAGACCTATTACTCTTCTTAATGTCTCTTATAATATCATTGCTAAGACTCTAGCCCTCAGGGTCAAACATCTTCTTCCTTTAATTATTAGAATTGAATAAACTGGCTTTATTCAATACAGGTTCATTATGGATAATGTCATTGTTGTCTGGGAATGTATGGAATGGGCTTGTGTCTCTAATGAAAAATATTTGCTTTTCAAAATTGATTTTGAAAAGGCTTATGAACATATTGAGTAGCCCTTATTTTGGCCATGCTACAGGTCCTTGGCTTTGGCCCCAAGTTTAATCACATGGTTAATATGATATTCTAGGATGTTGGGGCATGTATTACAATTAATGACACTCAATCTTCTCAATTTGAAATTCATCATTTTATCCAAAAAGGATGTCCTTTATCCCTATCATTATATGTGCTATCAATAGAAGTTTTTAGTTACCTGTTAGCTAATCACATTGTCAGGGGTTTGGTGAAAGGCATTTTCCTTCCTTAGTCTGACAAACAATTGTTAAATGGCCATTTTGTAGATGATTCCTTTCTCACTCTTCAAGAGGAAGAAGAGTTAGTTAAGAATGCTATGGAATGCCTCCATATCTTTTGTTTGGCTTCAAACTCATTCTACTAATGGAGAAAGACTCAATGCTACCATTAATTCCTAGGTCCCAAACCTCTTTGGTTGGAGGAATATCAGTGGCAATGGCTTCTTATAAGGGTTTTGTTTAAATTCCTTGGCATCCCTTTTGATTTTATGACTTGTCCCTATGAGTTATGGTCTTATGTGGTGCAAAGGGTTGAGGAAAAAAAAACTTTCTAGATCATAAAGTCTTTGTCTTTAGCTATAAAATTTTATGGTGCACATACCTCCTACTTCTTAGGAAAAGGGTGGACATAAGGCCAAGCCTCATAATGAAAATAATTATGGTTTGCCCAGAGTCACCAACAAAAATAATAATTCCTCAAAAGGTGGTGGTAGGCCACAAGCTTCTTCATACAGACCTATTGGGAAAAATCATGCCTCGACATATATTGGCAAATATGTTTTACCTAATAAAGATTCACCTTCGCTTATGCGTATATCAAAATTAATGGCTTCTCTGGTTGAGGTGTCACCCTCAACTCCACTTTCACAACCCTCTCTTGGGGTGAATATCTCAGAGGAAGAATGGAGTTTGGTCACCTTGGATTGCATATCAATGTTCCAACATTTTTGAATTCCCTTTCCCTCTCCTGAGGAAGAAGAATATATAGATCATAAGAGATAACCATTTAAAATGCTTGACTACGTGCCAAATAAGCTGATGTATAATTAGTTTGATGTGCTTCAAGATCTCATAGAGGAGAATGATATGCACCTCGATGGTTCCCAATGATTATTTACTCTTAGAATTTTTGGGGCCTTACTAATCCTCCACGTATGTATGTAGTCAAGATAGTTGTCAGCTTTTTAGTAGTATGATAATTTTCTACTTGAAATAAATTAATATTTTTGTCTTTTTATTGCATAATGTAACATGACTAATTTGGCTTGGGGCCATTTATCAGGATACTGGGCATGAAGCTAGGCATGGTGGGGATATTACTTTATTGGCTCTAGATATTTCTCAAAACATTATTTATTGGGGTTTAGACCCCACCCATTGAGTGGTTTGGACCTTTCTTGACTTTAATAATCACATTATTGGGATTGCTAACTTGTGTGCCTCTATTGATGTTTTATAATGGGCCTCATTATGGAGATGGATGGTCAAATCACTTATTGATGTGCATTGGGACCTCTATGGTGATTTCAACATGATGAAATCTATTGAGGATAAGGAAGGGCACCTTCTCATGAGTTGGTGTGCTAGTGAACAAGAGCCTTGGTTCTATATGCATAACAAACTTGGGGTGTTTGATCCCAATCATCATCAAAGGAAAAACTCAGATACCCCCTATTTTACTTGGTCTAATTTTCTATAGGGAGAAGATTGGGTGCTTCAGTGGCTAGATAAAGATTTACTAGTTGAATAAGATCTCTTTTTTTACCCTGGTACATGACCAGCCAATGTCGGTCATCCCTAATACTTTTTCATCAGATCACCACCCTATCTATTTCAATATTGAGTGTTCCACATCTCAAGTGAAGACTATCTCAATTCAATTTTAATTCTATACTAATCACCTTAAACATGAAAGAATAGTGGGGCATATAATCCTAATTTGAAACTTAGTTCCTCAGCTAAAGGGGGACACTAGCTGGATCCAGTGGTGGTCAGATGCTCTTACTCGTACTTCCACCTTTCTTCAAATTTATGGTAAATAAACAACCTATTTCTAAAATCATTAGGAGTTGGAACTATCTCCTTTTAATGTTCAACTTCAAACTCAAGTAGCCCATTGGCATCACAAGCTTCAAGTGGAGGAGGCCCACAAGGCCAGAGGAACTCCGCTAAGAGCTCATATGCATTAGTTGAAAATAAGACACAAAGTCTCTTGGGATTTCTTTGCCCTTCTCCATTCTAAAAGATCTGATGATAGAATTAAAGCCATCAAGGAAGGAAATGTTTGGCTTGCCAAACTTCTTGACATTATGTAAGCTTTTGTTCATCACTACCATGGATTTTTTTAGCCCAGACCTCCTCTCCAAAATGAGAAGCAACTCTCAATCAATGCCTTTAGGATGTTCCTTGTAAAATTTCCAATTTGCAAAGGATTGCTTATGATATGCCCTTATCTCTTAGTGATCTCTATGAGGTAGTTAAGCAGATAGTGTTTGAGAAAGCTCTAGGGATTAATGGTTTCCCATGTGAATTCTACCATGCTCTTTCAAATATCATAGGCCCTAATCTTCATAAGGTATATTCTGAAGATTTTTTAACTAATTCTTTGGTACCCCTTATAATTTAGGTTAATATTAAGTTTATTCCCAAGGCTGGTGACCTTTAAATTATAACCAATTAGATAACTATGAATCTTATTAACGTCTTTTATAAGATCATTGATAAGGCTCTATCCCTAGAGTCAAACATCTTCTTCCTTTAATTATTAGAATAGAATAAACTAGCTTACAAAAATAATAATACATGTTATAATAGCGATAAAAAAAACAACTTCGGGACATCATTAGATCATATAAAGAAAACAAAATATGTTGTTACAATAGCAATAATAACAACATATCTTCAATATCAAAATGTGTTGCTATAGGAACAATAATTTCAACAACTCATATATCTCTTACAAGAAGATATTGATCAACACAAACTTGAAACACTGATCAACAAGTCAATGTTGAATAGGTAGAAAAATCTCCAAAACCTCCAAGAAACAATCTCTTTAGTAAGATGTCTATTTGTCAATCGACTGTAACTGTGCTTGAACATTGTAGATAGACATTTTAAGATCATTGTTAGTTTCTAGATAATCGTGTAGCATAGAAATCAAATTTGTAATTTGTAAAGAGAGATTTCAAAAAATTGAGTTTTAATTTTAAGACACTGAGAGATGTTGGAAAAATCAGTATCACAAAATAACTTCCAAATGAATTTAAAGATGGCTTGATGGCATAGTTGAGTGAGGATATTATGGTGAGGGGACACCAAGGAGTGTTGTTTTCCATGACCAGGTGTGGTTGAAGAGGCCGAGAAGTAGGGACAAAAGAGAATGCCACAAGTTCTAAGCATGAGAGCAAAACTATAAAGCATGTTTTATAGATTCAAATTTACTACAAAAAGGGCATGATAATAGAGGATGGAGAAATTTGAGGTGATTGCCAATAAGTAACTTAACATGAAGAATCTTCTAAGCCAAGAGTTGAGATTGAGCATCAGTTTTAGACTTCCAAATTTGATGATCCATCACATTCTATTTTATTTGACTAAACTTGCAGTTCCACTTGATATTAAAATGAAATAAAAGTAACATTAAAAAAAGAAACTATCTATAGATGTTTTTGAGAGGAAAGAAGCAGATATTACATTTATTAGGCCATTTCCAATCTTTCAAAAAAACTAAAATGACAAGGAAAGGATAGAAGACAAAAGAGGTCAGGGGGAACATTAAATAACTCTCACCATTATAAAGAAGCCTTTAATTTGAAAGTTTTTTTCTGACAAATCCAAATTTAGAACAACTCACTTCACATTTGCATGGTTGAAAAGTTTCATAAAAAGTTGATATAACTTTTGTGATGTACAAATCAATAACGTGATGTATAAATCTAAAAATTAATAATGTGATGACAAACTCCCCATTATTTTGTGTGGTCAATGAAACCATCCATATTGTTATATATGCTTAAAGAGGTTGAACCACAAAAATGTTTCATGGTGGTGGCTTTCCTTGTTGGGAGAGGGAACAAAGATATTTCACAGCCTTCTGATTATGTACCAATGGCCTTATAATTCTCCAGTGTTTTTGATTGAAGGAATGTATTTATATATTTGGAAACAACTACAATATATATTTGATTAAAAAGAGAGTGGTATTAGTCATTTGAAAAAAAAAAGATTAAAAAATAGTTTAGAACATTATTTAAAAAAAATAAAGAGTTAGGGATCACAACTAAACAATAAGTAATAAAAAAATGATTTCAGAGTTTTATATTCATTTACATTTTTTTTAATTGAAATATATATTTTATTTGGGAAAAAACTATATATAATACATATTCGATTAAAAAATACCTAGATAAATAAAGAGCTAGGACTTATAACTAAATGTTAACTAGGAAAAACCTATATCAAAGTGACATCATCAACAAATAGTATAAAAATGCAGGACCTTAAGTTACAGGGGTCATTAACTTTGTAGATAGAGGAGGAGGTGGTGGTGGACTATCAGGTTTATCTCGTCATCCACCTCCATTAAGTGCAGAGCATGAGATATAAGTTCCCAACTATATTGTTCTTTCTTTTTTTCCACAAATTTAATTTATCAGTGTGAAGGTAATAAAACAAGCACCAATCTGTAAAATTTTATTTGAATATCACCCCCTACAAGTACAAATCCATAAGATCCATAAGCAAGTTGTGGAAAGGGCCACCTTTCATGACCTCCTAAAAGCAAAAATCATCAAGAAAGAGGAGTGGAAAAGATGAAATGACTTCATGATCTATGACAACCTCTACCATGATGACGACACTCCTAATTAAATATTTTGTGTGTAGCAAAGCCTAATGTATTATCTAATGTTATGAATTTATATACAAAACAAATGCCATGCATGCAATCAACTCATCAAAAAAGCTTTATTCCCTTAATCTTAATTTATTAAAAAACACATACATCCATATTATGGATGGTTAAGTTTATTGATAGTATATATCTATATGACAAATATGGATTTAAATTAAATTTTAATTAAAAAGTCAAAAATATACATGTAATTAGGTTACATAATGGGGCCATTCTCTTAATTCATATTGAACCATGGAGTAAGTTTATTCAATTTCATTTAATTATAGAGAGCAATTTTTTTATTACAATTATGTATATATATTCATTACGCAAATAAAAATAAATATACTTTTTATTAAAAAATAGGGTTATAAATAATTACATTTTAAAAGTGGAAACACAATTAAAAAATAATTAATCAAGTTCAAACATAATAAAGCCCTACTATCACACAAAAAAACTATACCAAACCAAAAATACTTAAATATATATCGAAACAATAAAGTGCCATTAGAAAATATCAAATAAAATAAATAAATAAATGACAATGAAAATTATGCTAAGAATCTCCAATCTTGTCTATGGAGGAAAAGGAGGACTATCATGCTCATCGCCGTATTTTTGATTGCAAGACATATATACGATATCAACACCTAACCTCTTTGTTCACCAATCTTGTTTTCTTCTTCTTCTCTATGTTGTTATTTTATGTACCCAAAATTTACATGGTCAACATTTCTAAAAAAATCTAATGAGGATCCAAGGATTTCTGCCAAAATATTCTTAGACTCAATTTTCTCTTCCTTTTGTTAGCTTTTACCTCTTTCCCATCCTTTACCCTGGTTAAAATCTCCTTTTTTTTCAATGTCAGTCTATTATTTTACCTAGCATAGTTTAAACCCTATAGATTGGGGATTGATAAATTTTAGGTTTTGGAGATTTTCATTGATGAGCCTTTAAACTTTTCTGCCACACTACCGATTGTTGTGGATCTAGATAAGATTTTGCTTTAATTTGCCTTTATTGCTAATTTTGATCATCGATTCACCCTTTGGGTGATATGGGGTACCATATTTTAAATGACCACCACCTCTCTCTCTGCATCCAAAGATGCAGAGAAAGATGGAATGAGTGAAAGAAACCATGGTACCAAAGTAGGCGAGGAAATTCATCCCAAAAGTCTTTCATGAGGTAATGCTACTGATTCCAACTCTCCATTACTTGATGTTGTTTTGAATATGCCTGAATTTGACAAAGCCTACCATTTTTTTGAAAATTTTACTTTGATTGCTTATTTTGTGGGTCGAGCCCCCCGAGAGCCTTTTAAAATAATGGGTTCACAATCACTAGCAAGGCCATGGAGTGAAACTAGAAAGAGTCCTAAACCTTACCAAGGGATTTATTTGTTTCATTTCTCCAACCCTAAACATTGTAAAGCCATTATCAACCATGGTCCTTGGTTTGCTCACAACACTTTGGTTGTTTTTCTCATTGGACTCGGGAGTTTCAAGTTTTAGAACAAGAAAAGCTGAAAATCCCCATTTGGGTTGAGTTTTTTGGATTGACTCTTTCTTTATGGGGTTTTATTGATCAGCTCATAAAATCCATTGAGCGCTTCATATGCCATGAGCATACTAGTTTCTTCATGGCTTATCCCCAAAATAGGGTTTGTGCTGAAGTGGAATTATCCCAGGATTTGAAAAATTCCATTGATATACAAATCAAAACTAATAGATTTTCTTAGTTGATTTTATATATCAATCTCCTAAATACCTAATTTCGGTACCAATCCTTGAACCACATGATCCAAGAATGTCCTTTGATGGTGCATGTGCCTCCTACTTCTTAGGAAAAGGGTGGACCTAAGGCCAAGCCTCACAATGACAACAATGATGGTTTGACCATAGTCACCAACAAAAAGAATAATTTCTTAAAAGGTAGTGGTAGGCCACAAGCTTCTTCATATAGACTTGTTGGGATCAATCATGCCTCGACATCTACTGACAAATATGTTTTACCTAATAAAGCTTCACCTCCACTTATGCATATACCACAAGTAATGGTTTCTCTGGTTGAGGTGTCACCCTCAGCTCCACCATCACAACCCTCTCCTAGGGTGAATATCTCAGAGGAAGAATGGAGTTTGGTCACCTTGGATTGCATATCAATGTTCAAGTATTTTTTAAGTCCCTTTCCCTCTCCTGAAGAGGAAGAATATATAGATCATAAGAGACAACCATTTAAAATGCTTGACTACATGCCAAATAAGCCGATGTATTATCAATTTGTTGTGCTTGAAGATATCATAGAGGATGATGATATGCACCTTGATGGTTCCCAATGATTGTTTACTCTTGGAATTTTTGGGGCCTTACTGATCCTCCAAGTATGTATGTAGTTAGGAATAGTTTTCAACCTTTTAGTAGTATGAAAATTTTTTACTTGCAAGAAATTAAGACTTCTATCTTTTTATTGCATAATGCAACATGAATAATTTGGTCTAGGGCCATTTGTTAGGATACTAGGCATGAAGCTGGGCATGGTGGGGCTATTGCTTTATTGGCTCTAGAGATTTCTCAAAACATTATTTATTGGGGTTCGGACCCCACCCATCAAGTGGTTTAGACCTTTCTTGACTTTAATAATCACAACATTAGGATCGCTAACTTGTGTGCCTTTATTGATGTTTTAGAATGGGCCTCATTGTGGAGATGGATGGTCAACTCACTTATTGATGTGCATTGGATACTCTATGGAAATTTCAACATGATGAAATATATTGAGGATAAGGAAGATCGCCTTCTCATGAGTTGGTATGTTATTGAACAAGAAACTTGGTTCTATATGCATAACAAACTTGGGGTGTTTGATCCCAATCATCATCAAAAGAAAAACTTAGATACCCCCTAGTTTACTTGGTCAAATTTTTGATAGAGAGAAGATAGGGTGCTTCAACATCTAGATTGATATTTTCTAGTTGAATAAGATCTCTTTTTTTACCCTGGTGTATGACCAACCAATGTCGGTCATCCCTAATACTTTTTTATCAGATCACCACCCTATCTATTTCAATATCGAGTGTTCTACACCTTAAGTGAAGACTATCTCGACTCAATTTTAATTCTATACTACTCAACTTAAACATGAAAGAACAGTGGGTCATATAATCATAATCTAAAACTTAGTTCCTTAGCTAGATGGGGACACTGGCTAGATCCAATGGTGGTCAGATGCTCTTACTCGCACTTCTACCTTTCTTCAAATTTATGGTAAACAAACAACCTCTTTCCAACATCATCTATATAATGATATAAACTATGAATACCTCCAGGTTCCATAGGAGTTGGAACTCCTTTTAATGTTCAACTTCAAACTCAAGTAGCCCATTGGCATCACAAGCTTCAAGTGGAGGAGGTCCACAAGGCCAGACGAACTTAGCTAAGAGCTCATATGAATTAGTTGAAAATAAAAGACAAAGTCTCTAGGGATTTATTTTCCCTTATTCATTCTAAAAGATCCAATGATAGAATTAAAGCCATCAAGGAAGGAAATGTTTGGATTACCAAACTTCTTGTCATTATGTCAGCTTTTATTCATCACTACCATGGATTTTTTCAACCCAAGCCTCCTCTCTAGAATGAGAAGCAACTCTCAATAAATCCCTTCAAGATGTTCCATGTAAAGTTTCCAATTCCCAAAGGATTGCCTATGATATGCCCTTATCTCTTAGTGATCTCTATGAGGTAGTTAAGTAGATGGTGTTTGACAAAGCTCTAGGGATTTATGGTTTCCCATGTGAATTCTAACAATCTCTTTCAGATATTAAAGGCCCTGATCTTCATAAGGTATATTTTGAAGTTTTTTAACTAATTCTTTGGGAACCCTTATAATTTAGGTTAATATAAAGTTTATTCCCAAGGCTGGTGACCCTAAAATTATCACCAATTAGAGACCTATTACTCTTCTTAACGTCTCATATAAGATCATTGATAAGGCTCTAGCCCTCAAGGTCAAACATCTTCTTCCTTTAATTATTAGAATTGAATAAACTGGCTTTATTCAATATAGGTTCATTCTGGATAACATCATTGTTATTTGGGAATGTATTTAATGGGATTTTATGTCTAATAAAAAACCTTTATTTGTCAAAATTGATTTTGAAAAGGCTTATGACCATATTGAGTAGCCCTTTATTCTGGCCATGCTACAAGCCCTTGGCTTTGGCCCTAAGTTTATTCACATGGTTAATATGATCTTCCAGGATGTTGGGATATGTATTACAATCAATGACACTATTCATCATTATATTTGACAAGGATGTCCTTTATCCCTTTCATTATATGTGCTAGCAACAAAAGGTTTTAGTTACCTATTATCTAATCACATTGTCAGGGGTTTGGTGAAAGGCATTTTCCTCCCTTAGTATGACAAATAGTTGTTGAATGGCCATTTTGTAGATGATTCATTTCTCACTCTTCAAGAGGAAGAAGAGTTGGTTAAGAATGATATGGAATGCCTCCATATTTTTCATTTGGCTTCAAACTCATCTATCCGATTGATAAAGACTCAATGCTACCATTAATCCCTAGGTCCCAAACCCCCCTTGGTTGGAGGAATATCAGTGGCAGTGGCTTATTCTAAGGGTTTAGTTTAAATTCCTTGGCATCCCTTTTGCTTTTATGACTTATCCCTATGAGTTATGGTCTTATGTGGTGCAAAGGGTTGAGAAAAATAAAATTCTTTTTGGATCACAAAGTCTTTGTCTTTAGCTAGAAAATTTTAGATTTATTCCAAGGTTTTGGTAGCTAAACATGTTTAATACTCTTTCTATTGGCCCTATTATAATTCCACTTATAGTAAATTAGAAAAATCCTAAGATATTTTCTCTGGGTTAATTCTGAAGGTCATAAGGTCTTTCACATAGTTGCTTGGAACATATGCTACTAGCCTAAGGAAGTTGGTGGTATGGGTCTTTTAGATATTAAAATTCAAGGCCTTAATCTTAGTGTTAAATAGATTCTTAGGGGTCTTGTTGGTGATGAATCACATAATATTCTTCTATGATAATGTATTTACCAAGGGCTTCCATGTGGTACGAAGGCTTACCAAGGCTTGAGAATTCACTCTCTTCTTATCACCCCAATGTCAGTTAAAATTAAGTGTACTTTTGTTGTGTTAAGCATGTGGAAGGCATTGGATAAGCTTAAACCCCTTCTTACATAGATAGGCAAGGGTTTTAATAATGGCCTTTCTATTAATACCCATTCTCTTTGGTTATCGCCTTGCTTAAATTTTCACAATGTTCCTTTTGCCTTAGTCCCTTGGGTTAAAGGATTAAGATTATTCAGGAAAGGTGTGAAAACTATAGGTGATATTTTTTACAAGGTGAATAGGTTCTAGCTCAGTTGGCAAAAAATTAAAAAAAAATCATTCAAATAATTCAAATATAGAGGCTATAGTAGAAATAAAGCTCTGTACTTATGAGTATTTGCACAAGATAGGGGTCAACTCTCTAGTTCCTTGGTGGAAGGATTAGCATTGGCCTACAACCACTCTTTTCACTCAATATTCTCCTCAGTTGGGTTATAATTTGTTATCCCCTCAACACATTCTATTCATGGGGTTTGGGAAAATCAATTTAGCACTGTGTGGTCTACTATCATCGAGCCCAAAAAAGCTCATTTTCTATGGAGTCTCCTTTATTAGGGCTTGCCTGTGGGTGATTGACTCACGTATCTAGGTGTTTTAAATCCCATCTACCTAGTTTGTAGGTAAATTGAGACATTTAAGCACCTTTTTTAGTTTTTCTCTCATGCATAATCTATGCAGCATTAGATTCATTCCCTCTTTCAACCTTTCTGACCTGAATTATTTACATGGAAAATGTCTCTCTTAGGGGACTCGTCTCTGGTTCCTATAAAATAAAATAGATTTTGGTAGATCTTTAGAGGTAATATTTTATTTTAAATATGGAAATCTAAAAATTATGCTTGATTTAATCATGAAAAGATGGAATGTACTTTTTATGTTACTAATAAAATTACTATTCTATCTAATGTTACTCTTCAAAAGACTGATAAAGTTCACCTGGAACTTAACCATATCCAAAATTTTCTTAAACAATAGGGAAATTCCCCATGGGTGATTAGCTAAGAACCTCTTGAGCCACCACACTAGCCTATGCCTCCCCAAGAGCTAGGGTACGGTCCATACCAAAAATGTTCCAAAACTAGATACAAGAGTCATTCTCCTCATCGATCACCACCTTGATGGTCTTATCCATGATGTGATGTTCTAAGTGGATATTCCAGATCTAAAGGAGATGGTAGGGGATGGGGCCCTCCTACCCTAATTCATAATGGTGATAACAGGGGTTGGTGTCCTCCCCCCCAAGATAAATTTCTATGACTAGTTTTAGCAATCTCTCTTGAAAGACATAAAGATGATGAATTTGAAGCTCAACAAAGTGACAACTGGGAGCCCTTACCTATGGATGAGGATCTTCTTACTCTGGGAAGATGGGGTGATAATCCTCAAGACCCACCACTCCACCACCTCCCTTGACATCCATGTTTATTGTGGATGCTTAATTTTCCTCTTTATTACTTTTTATTCCTTTTCTCTTTGTTCTTAGCTATATTGAACTATTGATGTAATTTTTTTATGTGGTCATTTATTGACCACCTTCTGGACTTTCATCGAGGTGTTTTCTCCCTTGGTGTGACTTTGATCATGGGGTGTGACTTCTTCAACCATTTTTTGTATGATTAGCATTATACTATAATAATGTTTTATTAATATATAGATACGCTCTTAAATTAAAAAATGTCCTTTTTCTAAGTCTTTTTTCCTTCAAAATTTTTAAAATGCCTACATGATGTTGAAACTACCATGATAGAAACATAACCATTGCGTAGTTTCTATCTTTCACTGTGATATAAACATTAGCCAAGGTGGTTGTTCCATTTTTGCATCCTACAGGAAGTGACAATTTTGTCACTAATGGAGCATTTTTAAAATTAGCATATGAGACTTCAATTTTCACACATTTTATATGATTAAAGTTACATTTTCTCATTATTTTATCTTATGTTCACCTTTAAAGCTGCCAATTCTCACTCTTACTCAAATTTTTATCAACCCTTGTCATGTTAAGTTGACCAAGCTCATAGTCAATCTTTAGTTAACTCCCACGTGCAACCTCCTTTCTTGGCTTACAAATATCTCTTACTCTAGGTTTTTAGATCCAAAATTTGCACCAATGATTGAAGCTTTCAAGTTTTACAAAGCCTTAGTATTTTTAATTTCATTTTATAGAATATTTATCTCAATCTATAGTAATCTATATGTCACTTTATACAAATTTAAATAATGAAATTCAATGAATTAGCAATCAGTTCTTTGTTATTAGTGAATCCATCCATCCATTGTTCAACTACTCTCTTTTTCAAAATTATTTATTTATTGCTTCTATTCTTTTGCCATAATTTGGTTGTAGAGTTCCCAAGGTCAATATTGAAAATAAATAAACTATCTACTCGAGGATCGTATACACATGTTGGTGCAACAACTATCTCTTCACCTTTACTTGGTCTCATAATTGATCAGGTTGGTGGATTTGATTTATTATTATTTTGTTTATTAGAATATATAATATTGATTTGTTTATTATATATATATATATATATATATATATATATATATATTCATTAAATCGTAATATAAAATATAATAAATCATCTTCTTCTTTCTTATTTTGTACTAAAAAAATGATTTTTTAGTTTGTAGTTGTATATCAAAACTTCAAAGAACATTATTTTGCATTCAATCTAGGATAAATTAGGAGAAATATATCACTTAGTTCAGCCACACAAATTTATTGTATTTTCAATTTTAATTCAATGCATATTCCTCAAATACACACATACACACACACCCACATACATAAAACCTGGAAAGATCAAAACTTGCATACTAGACCTAGTTTATTCCTCTTGTCAAATAAAATCATACAAATCAAAAATAAATAAATAAAAAATCATAACTTGATTCATTAATATAATCATTATATCTCCATAAAATCATAAAAACAAAAAAAAACAAAAAAACACTCAAAAACTCACAATCTAGCTTGCATGCTAAACTAAATCACCAAAAACCCAAAAATTGCATAGTATATAACAAACTTCTATTTTTAGATTTAGTTATTTGTTTGCATGTTCAAAATTTAACTTGCATAGTAGCTTTCACTTATTTTCATTGGAAAATAAAATGAAAATAATATTTCATTTAGTGTATATAGGTAAAAAATTACATCAAACAAGGAAACACCAAAACTCATTACTTAAATCAATTATCTAGAATTTAGTTTTTCACATTTGCATGCATAAAAATCTTGAAAAGAATAAAAATAAAATAAATCTCCTCTACTTTAATTTCATTTATTCAGTTTATCATTGTAAATAATTTATTTTCAATAAGTAGTGTTGCTTTTATTTCCTTACAAAACATTATCATAAACACCAAAAATAGAATCAAACAAATCCTTGTCAAGACATGTACAAGCCTAAAACCTTATTTCTAAATGTTTAAAACAAAAAGAACATTACTTAAAATAAAAATTAAGGAAATATATATGATTTAAACATTCAAAACAACATTATCTTTCCCCTTGGATGGTGCTTTCAGATCAATCATTCCTCCATAGAGAAAATATGTTTCCTAAAGCTAGATCTCTCGTTTACACTAGCAACATCCAAAGTCATATTAATGTTGAGCTTAGAATTTATGTTTTATGTTCTAACCCTTTTACACACCTTATCATTATTCAACTTAAAACTCTTGATTAAAAACATGATAGAGAAGTACAACCAATATGTAAATCCCCTTATATGTAAATCTATCAATTCAATGATCTCCAAGTCTAGACCTTCATCCTTAAGTTTTTTCCTCCTAAGTAATAGCTTAATCATATTATCATTCCATTTGCCTATGACATTGACAAAAATTAGTCAACCGAATAGAGTCAATAAATTCTTGAGAGTCATCCAACCTAATTACATCCAGTTCCCTATACCTAGTATCTATGAATAACTTTTATAGCTTGTTATCACTCACACTGAGGGTTCTTATAATTTTGTCTCCTATAAATTTGATGCTCTCAATAAGAAATGTGATGTAGGATATATATTATGGTATCACCACACCACAAACACCCTCTACCACATGTATTTTAAAGTATCATCCTTGCACCTCAACCTAATCAGCCAAAACCATAGAACAATCATCATATCTTCTTTTCATAGTTATCTCGACTAGACCACAGGAACTCGAGTGTATGGAGTTTAGGCTACCACTTTCCTTGTGTACACAAATATAGTGAATCTTACATTAAATTAATATCCTTTTGTGTTATCCTCTTTTCTCTTCTTTATTTCATTTTTCCTCTCTCCTTCCATTTATTCTATGGGTATTTATATACCCCTCGAATATGTCTGGACAAAAATTTAAGAGATATTTCAACTTAAAAAGCTATAGAAGGAACAACAAAATTCTCAATGATGCCTCCTTATTCATTTGAAATAATAACAACTCCATTCAAAATGTGGATAGTAAATTTCTAATCCCTTCATCTTTAAACTCACAAACTAAGTCTAAGGTAGTGATTCAATATGTTGTGGACCCGTTTAAAACTACCAATAATTAATAGGACTCTAACAATATGACTTTCACCACTAGGGGGAGCCTACCCTCATATTAAAGCTAAGCCATAGTTTATCTTGAAAAACCTAGATATAAAGAATACAAAGATATTTGATTAGTATATTGAGAGAATCAAATATCTAGAAGATAGGCTGGGCAAGATACAATTATCCTTCCACCCCTCCAATAATAACCAAAACATCTCTATTCCACATGAGAAAACTAAAAATATATCCTCATGAGTATTTTAACACAAACTAGTTCATTTCTAGTTATCAATATTTCCATTATGAATCTTCCACAAAGGAAGTTCTCAAATATAACATTTCTTCTTCACTGAATAAACTCATCTCCATTTTGGTGGGTCACATTCAAAACCTAGAGACCAACCAAAACTCTCTCAGCAAAGGGATTGCCTCTAACCCTTCCAACCAAGGCTATTCCTCCTTCATTCAAATCCTAGAGGAAGCTTACCAACTGCCACAATACCCATCTAACCCACTTCCTACTAACTATACTTCAAACCTATATCCTAGGGATATCCTTACCCACAGAGTCCTCAACCCTTTATCTTATAGCATTCCTCCACCATATCAACATCTCGATCAAAATCATACTAGAGGTGTCTTTTATTACATTCCTCTTAACAATGTGGTAGACAACATGTCACCTCCCTTAATTCCTCTAAGTTACATGTCATCCATGTACACTCATTGTCTATATGTTTCAAATATTTCTAATTCGTTCAACGCTCTTCCACATTATTACCACATGTTTAAATCCATTTAGTTGGGAAATTATTTTATGGCTTACTATACTCCATCCTACCAACCTTCTTATTTTTATTCTAGTGGTTTCATATGTAAACCCTCCTCTTTAGACTCATCCCACCATCCATTTGTAATATTTTAGCACCATGGGGACTTATGTTGAGTATTTGAAATATCCTTGTAATGATAATATACATAGATTCCTTTTGCAACATCCCCTACCTGACCTCTTTAATTTTAAAGGGGAGGGAGATCCCATTACACTTTTCAAGGCATATACGACTATTGTTAGAGAGATTCTACCTTGGGATGGTGTATTTTCAAAAAAAATCCTAAAGACCTTAGAGGAAATCACCCTTGAATGGTATAATTACATTCCTAAGGCATCTATTTATTCCTTCTAACAACTCATGGCAGATTTATTCAAGGTCTTCGATATGAACAAACTTCTCAAAATTGACATATGAGAGTTCATACGTATTAAACAAGAACACAATGAATCTTCTACTGATTTCATCACTATATGGAGACAAGTATTATGCTCATTTTACAATGCACCCCATATGGACCAAAGATAATTATTTCATTTCTTCATACACTCAATTAATAAGGAAATAAGGGAGGATGTTCAAATTTTCATTTACTAGTCCTATGAAAAATTTATCAAAATAACTTTGAGAATTAACCAAGTGACCATCGATAGTAGCTACATAACCTATGGATCTAATGGGTGACTAGTCACCCAATATAAAAATAATGGGGGCTATCAAAACATAAACCAAATTAACCCCAATAATCAAGGCCTATAGGTTATAAACATAAACCAAAATCTAATATGGTTGGTGTGAAAAATCAATACAAGAGGCCAAGCATTGTAAAAAACAACCTACCTCAACCCATGAACAACAACACCAACAACAAAAATTCAATGTTGAGGAACTAAAATACTCCACCCATAATTCATGTGGTAGATTTTAACTATCCACCGCCTCAAATTACATAGTTTCAAAACCCAAATCAAAACCAATTTTAACATGTTGACCATTACCCAAAATATCAAAACCAATTATTTGATCAAGGTAATAACCCACAACGGTTTGGTAAAAAAACCATAACTAGAGGCCTATGGATTATAACATAAAATTATACTATCTTTTCAATAAAGTCATTAGACATGGTAATTGTGCCTACAGGGAATATAAAAAATTTATTCAAAGGCTCCATGAGGACCAATAATAAAATTTTGTATACATGTTCATAGGGAATCCTAATACAAACCCACCAACTCAACCAAAAGGTCATGTGACACCTCAAAATCTTAATCTGCACATATAACATAACCCATTTCCTAACCACTAGCAACACAAGACCTAAAACTAGCCATAGGATAACCAAATCACCAACCTCAACCTACTAGAACCCATGATGTTGAACCTTTTACTTCTGGCTTATACAATTTTGATTTAGTTCCCCTATTGGGTCCTTAGGGTGAACTTAGATGGTAGGAGTTTTAGAAAGAGAAACATATGAAGATGTGAAAATCATCACTTGTAAATGAGACTATCAACCTATGACTCCTCATTTTATAGCTATTTTGGAGATTGAAATCAACTCCAAGCCCATGAAAATTATGATTTAGTCACTGACTTTAAAAAGATATTTTGACACATTTATTTCATGAACTTGTTCAATAACTCTCTTTCCCATTGTTTGGCATTATTTGATGCCTTATGATTGGGACACCTAGCTAGTGTCACCCATCCATGCTAGGTCCAAATAATCACATCGATTTGGATTTCCACTAGGAAAAAAATCAAGAGACGTTAGTTATTTATTTGAACTTAGGTGTCTTCCCCTAGATGTAGAGATGGCTAGGAGGGGGATTCATCTTTGTTCTTATAAGTATGGATTTGTAATAATTATGTAAAGATAGAAATGGTTGATGATGGGGTATTTTTAACATAGTTCCATTTTTGTTTTTCTATAAGCATGGTTATGAAGAAACTAATTTATCCACAACTAGCAATTTTTTGAGAGGTTATGATATCCTAAATTTTAACTCTATTAGGACCATCATACTTATTATAACTTTGGGCCCTAAAAATATTTTGATATATTTTTACGTGATTGATAGAGATGTAAATTATAACATCATCCTTAGAGAACCATGCATTAATAGAATAAAGGTGATAACTTATACTTTATTCTAAGAGTTGAGGTTTCTCCATTTGGGTAGAGTTTTAATTACTTAAAAGGATCCTAAAGCCTTTAATGTTATCAAATCAAACTTCAATAAGTAATCAAGGATTCATATCGACTATCACCTACCTAGAAATAGTGTGGTGAAACCCCCATATTCAACCAAACATAAGGAACACACAACAACCATAACTTGTGTCCTAAAGAGGGTTTCTAAAATTCCCAAAACTTCATCAAACAAAAAATGTGAGGAAAAAGGGATTAAGATAACATAAAAGGTGAATACAGAAAATATTTTAATGATATCCACCATCTCAGCTAAGTATATGATAGAAATTATTAGTATCATAGAAAAGAATAAAACCATCACACTTTGATTTTATCCTAGAGGAGTAGGGATGTATGATCTATCCAGATATAAACACCTATAAATCCATGAAAGGTAACCAACACTCCTAAAATTTTCATGGTTGATATCTCAGAAGACCAAGAAACAACTAGCATAAATATGATTCTAATTTCATAATTGATTAATGAACCCTTCATTATGATGGGGAAAAACTTCATCTTGGCACAAGGGTATGCGTTATGTTGATTTCCACAAGATTAAAATTAATTCCTTATGGTTTAAATCTAATTTTGAATGTACATAAATGGAGAAAAATTTGAAGCCATGTTGTTATGAAATCAGGTTGGCATGCAAAACTTGAAAAACCAAGGTGAATCATAATTTCTAACTAACTAAGTTTCAAAAGTTTACTTGACCAAAGATGAACATCTTCAGCTTTACAAGAAAATTAATGTGTGTGAAGTTACCAAGGATTTAGATTTTGTCTCTATAGAGTCCATTCCAAGATAAATCAATAATCATGCTAATTCTATGGATACATCCTTTTCTTATTTCAATATTCACTTGATGATATTTTAATCCAAATTATTTTTATCTGTTAGGCTCAAACCCCTTGTTAAAAAAATGTCAAATGACCAAAATCTTGTTTACATTGGAAAAGACACTAGCCCTTTAGTCCTTGAATTTGTTGAAATGGATGAGGCAATCTTAGGGTTCCTATGAGCATATGACCACCTTCCCCCATCACATCATAAGATGGGTTTCACCCTCCCTTATTGGATCTAATCACTTTGATTCCTATTGTAAGATCAAAGATTATCTTTCTTCTAATGAAGTGTTTGATTTCTTTGGCATACATGATGAGGATCATAATCTTCATCTTTTTCAAGATGAATTTGAAGAAGAGAATACCTTATAATATAAGAAACCATAGATATAAACATAGGGACTGAAGATCCTAAAGGTAAATATTCTCTCACCTCAAGAGTTGGAGGACCATAAGAAGCTACTCATAGATTTTTCAAAATCCTTCACCTTTTCCTATGTGGACATGACATGTATTCAACTTGAGGTAGTTTTACATAATTTAGTCATCATCCTTGATGTGAAACCTACTAAAAAAACTTAGGCCACTTAAACCTAAGGTTGAATTTATGGTTAAGGAAGAGGTAATTAAATTATTGAAATTAGGTTTCATAAAACCCATAGACTATTCTAAGTAGATGTCCAATATTATACCTGTCCTCAATACAAATTAAAAAACCAAGATTTGCATAGATTTTTGTGACATTAATAAGGCATGTCCTAAATACAATTTACCTCTTAAATTCATTGATTCCATCATTGATGCTAAGACATGATATAAATCATTATCACCCATGAATGATTTATTTGGATACAATCAAATTCAAATTTTAAAAGAGGATCAAATAAAAATTCTTTTACTAAACCATGGGGAACCTTATGTTATATAGTCATGCATTTTGGCCTTTAAAACTTAGGGTAAACATATTAGAGGGAGATGACCACTATATTTCATGACCTTGTCTATAAAATAGTAGAGTTTTATGTTGATAATATTATTGGAAAAGAAAAGAGAAGGGTTGATCACCTAGAGGTCTTACGTACCATCCTTGTACATTTAATCAAGTATGGTGTCACTCTCAATATTGAAAAGTGTGTTTGAATTCTTAGACATAAAAATCCTCAATTGCATCATTTCTCAAAATTAAATTGACATTGACCCAACTAAGATTCATGCTATCTTATAGATGTCTATACCTACTGATGAGCTAGGAATCAGGTCATTCATAGGGAAGTTGGGGGTAATTTATATGTTCATACCTAATGTTACCTACATATTCCATCCTATCAATAACATGGTTAAGAAAGAGAGTGGCTTGAATTGGATGAATGATTTATAAGATGAATTTAAAGCAATAAAAAACTTCCTCATGTATCCACTAATGCTCATGGAACCCAAACCCTACATGCCTCTCATAATTTAAATAAGAGAAATTGAGGTGCCTCTTGCTATATGTTAGACCAAGAAGATGATAATGGCAAGGAGTGAGCCATATAATTCATTAGTCTCACTCTTTTGTATTACAAAAAAATGTTACACATAGGCTAAAAAAGAATGTTTGACCATTTTCTTTGAAACCAAATGATTGAGACACTACATGCTTAATCATGAAATAAAGGTCATAGTGAGGTCCCAAGTCAGACAAACATTATTGACCCAGCCATCCATCTTGTGGAATGTTGGTCATTTCATCACACTTTTGAGTAAATTTAAACTTACATATGTCAAACAAAATCCCATCAAGGGATACGTTATTTTTTATTATTTTGAAAATTATCATTTAGAATTCAATGATCTTATTGACACTAAATTCCATGATGAAGTAATATATCACAAAGAGAAACCAACCACCATATCTCTTTTTTAGTATGTTGACATTATAAATTATTTAGTTGATTTTAGTTATCTTGAAGGTGCCAACTCATAGTAGAGGTAATGCCTTCACATCATTATAGACAAATATATTATCCTTGATGAGGTTCTCTATTGGAGAGATTTTGATGGCATGTTATTGAGATGCATCAATCAATAGGAGTTAGAAAAGGTAATTTTTCATTTTCATATCAACATTTATGGTGGACACTTTGGTAGCCATGTAAATACCAAGATATATCTATATCATGGGATACTTTTGGATAGCTCTTAAGCATGATGTCATTGAGTATGTAAGGAAATGTGAGAAGTGCCAAAACTTCTCCCATGAGATTCATAGTTATCTTAGGGAATTCCAACCCATTATCACTCTGTGGTCCTTATCCACTTGAGGGATAGACTTATTTGGAAATATCTCTCAATAATTTTTAGATGGCCATCGGTTCATCATTACAACTACAAAATATTTCACTAAGTGGGAAGAAGTTATGCCTATGACAACCATTACTAGATTAGTAATTTATACGTTTATTCTAAACAAAATCATTTACATGTTTGGGATCACATAAGTCATTATCATAGATAATGGGTCCCCTTTTAAGAATTAGGAGGTTCATGAAATATGTAAAAAAAATCTATATATCATCACACAACCTCTCTATATTACCCATAAGACAATAGTCAAGACAAGGATATAAATAAGACCTCAATATCAACCCTGGTTAAAACAATTGATAATAACAAAAGATATTGCACCTCTTTCTCTATCCTACATTATGAGCTTATATAATGATCATTCGTATGCCCACATTGGCAATCACATATTCTCTTGCCTTTAGAGCTGAATCTATTCTACCTATTGAGGTATACATTCCTAGTCTTCATGTCTCTATTCAACGTATCCTTGATCATATGACTAGCTCAGTTAAAGAATTTATATGAATGTCAAATTATAGCCACACAAAATTAGATCACTTAAGTGGAACACATGTGCCACAAAGTCAAAAAGAATGTCCATGAGCATCCCATATGACTAGGAGACCTTATCTTTAGACTTGATAGTAAAATACATAAGAAAAAAGGAGAAACTCATAAGTTTAGGCCCAATTTGGTTGGGCCCATATGTGATGATTGAGTATTTTAAAAATGTATCCTATCATTTGTGCACTTTAGAGGGTAACAAGTTTGGTGAGATTATGAACTCTTCACACTGAAAAAATTTATACATATAGTCATTACATTTCAAATTTCCCTCTTTGCAAAATAAATAATTTTCTCATTGTTTATATGTTATTTTTCATGTTGGTTATTTTTTTTAGTGTTTGTTTAGCTATGATTTCACATAAAAAAAGATTTCAAAATGATGCATATCATTCCATCCCATTTTATATATCACCCTATTTCCCTTTAGAAAAAATTCTCAAAATCAGCATGACATAGCTATTTCTTTTAGTTCTTATGGGCATAATATACCCCATTCCTCTATAATTTATTGCAACCTTAGAAAAATCTAGCCTATAGCCTAGTCTAGAAGCTTTTCATGATAATATCTCCTTCTATGGTTTTATATAAGCAAAAAAAAACTAGCATGCTCAAACTAGGTAACTTGTTTACCTATTTTTGTCATTAGGGGTGAGCCCTTGCATATTACTAGTTGCATGATGCCAATATTTGGGGGTAGGAGCTTTCTTTATAAAAACATAATAAAAAATACACTAATACAAAATAAATTATAATGCAAATCAAATAAATTTTACCTCTTTCCCTTTTCTGATCCTCGATGTTGATCCCTCACATCTTATTAATTGTGTGGGATTAACATTTAGGGAAAGATGCCTATAGTTTCCTATATCTAGCCTTCAGTTTAAGCATGATGAGGGTAATCAATTCTCTTAATTTAATAAAGTTAATCTAGGACTGGTGTTTGAAGGCTATATGCAATATAAGAAAGAAATGTTTTGAAAATGGTTCCTTATAGAAATTAAATCACACTTACAAAAATTAAATCACTCTTGTAGGAAGTAAATCACACTTGCATAAATTAAATAAACCTAAAAAAAGTAAATTTTTGAATTAAAAATAAATGAAAAACACATGAAACACCTACAAGTTCACAACAAACTACACAAAATAATAGACACAAAAAAATAAAATAACAATTTATAACAAAGTGATTATTACATAACAAGGAAATAAATAAAAGTACATCGATCCATCTTCCTTGGAATGAATGGCCATCTCATTTCTTGGAAGAAGATTTTATTCATAACACAAACTTTATAATAGATTACTCATAATATTGAAGAGAAAATTATATTGATTGATTTCATTCGGGTGTGTGAGGTTCCATTTATAATCTCATGCTTCCAATAAACACCTTATTTAGAATTAACAACCTAAAAATTATAGCCTATCTTAATCTCCACAAAAATATGGAGAGAAATATTTATTATAAGAATGTAATCTATTACAACATATTCTCAATCTCCATAAAATATGAAGAGACATATTTATTGGAATGGAATTACATAAATCTATATTTGAATACAATTTATAAATGGAAAGTCTATATATAGAAAGACTCCAAATGAAAAGCATTCTTGTGATAGCTAGAATAGACCATGTAATCATTAGAATACATTTAGAAATACTTTCCAAACAAGTCTGTAGTGGTTCTATTGAAGTCTATATTAGGATTGATATAGTTCGTAACAAGTCTGATATAGTTTGTAGCAAACCTAATGCAGTCCATAGCAAGTCTAATGTAGTTCATAACATACTTGATATAGTCCATAGCTAAATCCAAAATAGACTAGGTGAGCCAATATCATGCCAAAATACAAAATCTTCTTTTAGGAGCTATTGTAGAAGACTCTAAAACTAATCCAACATTTTTCTTGAATGCTTACTTTTCATACTTTGAATCATTCTAGCTTAGTATGGACTGTGTATGCACATATTGACATCTTTTTCCCAATAATCATTATAAATAACTAAAAAATAGATAATAATAAATTCTAAAGAAATAACCATGATATATACTTGTTATTTTATTCTAAATAAACCATAAGTTTGGAAACTACATTTAGATCCACTTCCTATGCAATAAAAAAGATGTTATTTCATGGATATAATGAGCCATGTTATGGTCTCATCATCTCCCCCACATCTAATCTCATGCATGTCCTCATGTATGCCATTGTCTAGAACATCATGATATATATGCATGAGTTAGACATAGTATTCATATTTGAAATGGACTTCCAAAACTCATTTTATTTGTATAATTATAATGAAATTTATCTTTTAAATTCCTCTTGAATTCCTCAGCCAAATTTGTTTAATGATAATGGTCATTATAATTCATTGTTTAAGGATAGGTTCTTGTGTGGAGGTTTTTCCTACTATCCTTAGATTTCTTTTTGACATAGGTTCTTATGTAGATTTCTCATGCCGCTCTTTTTTTTTAATTGTTTTTTTTAATGAGGTGAGAGAAGGTTCTTGTGTTGATAATTTTTTTGTTGTGTCTACATAGATTTATTTTGATCATAAAACAACTTTTGACATAAAAAATCTTGTTCCTTTCAAAACTATGTACCATGATCAAGATCAAAAAATATTTTTTCATTAACTTGTTTGTTTGAATAAGCCCAATTTATTTTTTCCTGGATCTATTCTCCTCCACACCTAATGTCATTCATGTCCTCATGCATGCCAAAATAAGAAGTGGGAGGGGATTACATAGGTCAGATGTAAGTTTGTTTTCTTTTTCCCCACACCGAAGCTTTTGTAAGAAATTAAAGAGTGGATCTTTATGTAATAAAAAAACTTATAAGAAAATTTAAATGTAAAATAGTAAAGTAATATACCTTAGCATAAATTCAATCTTCATTAATTATTCTATGGTATCCAAAGTGATATATGTTGGGAACAATATTGACAAAATTATAGTCCTACTATGCTAAGAAATAAGAGCAAAAAAGTAAGCAACCATGTACTCAACTGAAAAAGCTACATCAATTATTCTATTTGACATATTGTATTTTTATTTTATTTTTTCTCTTGACTAGCCAGTAAATTGGTTTTATAATCAAGGCTCTTATTCTAGCACTTGGTTCACCAGCAAGCTAGTTTTCAAACCAAGATGCCAACAATGCCCAAAGGTTTTCATTATTTTTTTTATTTTTTTTGAAAAATGATGACATGAAAAATGTTAGCTAGAGACTGTATACATCCTTATATTGATTTTAAATATATAATTAAATTTTATTTATGTTGACATTTCTTCATCATTAGTCTGTGTAGTGATGATCAATAACCGTGATAGATCCTTATTGATTCTACTAATTTTTTTTCTCAAAGGTGACTTAGGAAAAGGTGTAAATTGTTTGATGAAGATATGGACAAAAAATTATCTATTATAATGTATATAATGACTCCTTGATATAAGATTATCTTGAAAAACCCAAAATAAACAACACCTTTCTACACAATCATAATATCAACAATATCAAAGAATTATAAATGTCAAAAATAGAAATATTAATATGAACATTTAAATATATATGGAGGAATTTATTTTAGCCTACTTAAGAATGGTTGATAGTTCAAGAATTAACATTATTGATAATGAGATTTTATTATGAAAAATAAGAATCCCCTTAGACAAGTTCTTTTATTATGCAAGTAGACATGGTTTTAACTAATTCTTGAATATGGATGGTAAGAAATGAAATAGAATGCCATAAATTCTTTTTATTTGTGAATTGTGTAAAAAATATTAACTTTTATTTATATAAGGAAGATAAATCTACATTTCTAAATTATTTTATGAAAACTTATTAAAATTCTAGAAGCTAAAAAATATATCTAGGTAACTAAATTTTAGAGGTCCTTGGTTTCCTTAATGTAAATATATTTTGCATGCCTCCTCTTGTAGCTAAAAACTCTTTGTTATTTATCAACAACTTAGCCTAGATTTTTATTAGGATGAGCAAGCTCTTCACTATCTTCTTCTTTGGCTAGGAAATCAAAAAGTGGAGGTCTGGGGCTTGTATCTCCTAGCAAGGTCAAGGGGAAGTTCCCCTTGTGCTCTCCCTATCACGATAAAAGACAGGGTCAAGGGGAAGTACCACTTGAATCCAAGCCCAATTTACCACTTTTATAACCACAAATCTACTTTTAATTAAAGACATTTTGATGATGTTATGTTATTTTACACATCTTGATGAAAATATGTAATTCCTATTAATTTTTAGCATCTGCATCACTCAAAAATGATTAAATACTCAATCCTATGCTACTATATGTAAATTCAAAAATTTGATGTTCTGGTTTGCATGCTAGTATTGCTTGGGATGAAAGTTTGTTTATTTTTGGATTGTCATTTTTTAATTAACTCAGACAATTCTCAATAGTCATGCAAACTAAAAATAGACACAAAACATAATAAACAGTGAGCATTAAGACTAGATTAATTAAATTTTATGAGTATTTAAGGTTATAATGTATTATTGAAGAATATTTCAAATAAAATATATTCTATTTCCTATTGAACATCATTGCATGCTATATTTTACCAAGAATCCCAAAAAAAATTGCACAAACTTTAACAATCAATTAGAGGGAAAATAAAAATTGAAATGTTTTAGATCCTCTAATGTAGGTGCAATAAACCTTATCAATTTCATATGCTATAAATTAGTGATTTTTTAATCTCCTTGTAAACTTTAGCCATCCCTTCATAAACTTTAGATATCTTAAAATTTCATTCCCAATCTGTATCAATCACTAAATATTTTTTGATGATGTTGGCTATTATTTCATACACAATAGTGTTACTATTGGATTGAGGGGGTGTTGCTTCTATAATTATAATCTAAATTTATAATTGCAGAAAGATAAATTTTTATCTATGTTGCAAAAAAAGAAATTTTAATCCATTTTGCTTAAAAATAAATTCTAAAGAAACTGCCAACTAAGTACCTCTTGTTATAAAATTTACAAAGAGACATTCTCTCTCACTAGGAACTTTGATTATCTATTGCCAATAGAAAATTCCCTTAGAAAATTTTAAATCTCTTAATAACATCGTGATCCCTGACAAAGGTGCCAAAAATGATGAGGGTCATCAATCCTCTTCATTTAATAATGCCAATCTAGGGCTGGTGTCCAAAGGTTATATGTAATAAGAGAAAGAAATCTTTGGAAAATATTTCCTTATATCACACTTCACACTTGTAGAAATTGAAAATCACACTTATAGAAATTAAATCACTCTTGTAGGAAGTAAATCACAATTGTAAAAATTAAATCGACTTTAAAAAGTAAATTGTTGAATAAAAAATAAATGACAAATACATAAAACACCTGTAGGTTTACAACAAACTATACAAAAGAATAGACATAAATAAATAAAATAACAATTTACAATAGAGTTATAATTATAGAATAAGGAAATAAGTAAAAATAAATCGATCCATCTTCCTTGGAATGAGTGGCCAGCTCATTCCTTGGAAAAGGATTTTATTCAGAACATAAATTTCATAATAAATTACTCATAATAATGAAGAGAAAAGTATATTTATTTATTTCATTCAGGTGTGGGAGGTTGAATTTATAATCTCATGCTTCCAAACAACATCTTATTTAGGAGTAATAACGTAGACATTCTAGTCTATCTCAATCTCCACAAAATATAGAGAGAGATATTTATTATAAAAATGTAATCTATCACAACATATTATAAATCTTTATAAAATATGGATAGAACAATTTATTGGAATGAAATTACATAAATCTATATTTGGATACAATCTATAAATAGAAAGTCTATATATAGAAAGAGTCCAAATGGAAAGCATTCTTGTGCTAGCTAGAATAAACCAAACAATCATTATAATTAATTTAGAAATACTTTCCAAACAAGTTTGTAGTGGTTCTATTCAAGTTTATAGTAGTTTTGATATATTTTTTATCAATTTTGATGTAGTCTATAGATAACCTAATGCAGTCCATAGCAAACTTGATGCAGTCTGTAGCATGTCTGATGCAATATGTAGCATGCCTGATATAGTTTGTAGTTGAATCCAAAGTAGACTAGGTGACTTGGTATCATGCCAAAATAATAAATCCTCTTTTAGGAGCTACTATAGAAGACTCTGACAACTCCAACATTATTCTTGAATGGTTACTCTTCATACTTTGAATCATTCTAGCTTAGTATGGATTGTATTTGCACATATTGACATAATTTTTCTAATAATAATTTGAAATAACTAATAAATAGATAACAATGAATTATAAATAAATAACTATGATATATACTTGCTATTTTATTCGAAATAAACCATAAAATTTTAAATTAAATTTAGATCCACTTACTATGCAAGAAAAAGGATGTTATTTCATGGCTATAATGAGCCATGTTATGGTCTCATTAGAGCACATGCATCTTATTAGTCACATGAGACTAAGTACAAGGGGTCATGAAAAAAAATCAAAATAAAAGAAAAATAGAAGTAAATTAAGAAATTATATAAAAAGAAACAAATATTCCTTTAAAAACTTGCCTAGATGTCTATAATGAAAAGAGAATCTTATCCCATTAACTTGATTATGTCATGGTTGGCCACCTCTAGATGAAGCCAAAAAAGTTAGTTTTTATAAGTTTGGAAAGAAGTACAATTTTCCATTTTCTTGTAAGGATTAGGCCAATATCATATTACTTGTGAATTTTTGATGTATACGTTTTTTGTTTTCATTATTTCATGTAAATCAAAACTCCCTTTCATCCAGCAGCTGCAAGTTGAAAATTTTATGTTTTGTAAATGAAATATCTTGACCACTAGTTAAAAAACAACCATTAGCACATGTATAGTTTTTTAAAACATTTATTTCATTTATATTTTCATAAATTATGTTTCCACATCTCAAATATATATATATATATATATATATATATATATATATATATATATATAATCAAGTGCATTATCATGAAAATAGAGATACATGACATTTCATCACATCTCTAGTTATCTAATGTGCACAAACTAAAAGGTAAAATGAAAATTAAAAGAAAAGTACAAGATTCTAACTCATCAAGATATATATATATATATATATATATATATATATATATATATATATATATATATATATATATATATATCAATTTCAAATTTATATACACCAAGTCTCATTTATAATCACCTTCATAGAGGAAAATGTTCCTAAATCTTGAAAAACAAATTGATACAATAGTGTGACCCTAAAGTCCTACTAGAGACCACTAACCCCCTCCAAATGATGATTATCTAGGACTCCTGCTCCTCCTATTATAAGGTCCTTATGATAAAGAGTGATGTAGGTTTTGACTCCTACTACCCATCAGGTAGGATGTACCTTCCCCTTTTTATCATCTAGATAGAGTCCAACCTCCTATAGCCCCAATGATCTCACTAAGAGTCTTCACCTAAGACTCTAAACCAACAACCTTGGCCTCTAATCTAGACATATATCCCTACCAGTGAGTGATCTCAACAAATTTTTGATAATTATAGGAAAAAAACATCCATGTGATTGCCTATACTGGTGGGAAGCCCTAAATCAACCAGAAGCTAATCCTAGCTCAAAATGGTGCTCATGTGAAAAAGGTTGATTAGAGTGTATCTGATCATTCTCCTTCACTAATAGTTGAATGTACAATCATATAAAAAAATAGACATTATATCTCTAGTCATATTAATTAAAAATGATAACTAAGTGATAAATTAGAAAGTAATGTGGTAAAATATCCAAAGTAAATTAACACATTATTTTACCTTTCTTTCCCTCCTACCAGCTAGGGTTCAAGTCCTTATTAGATCTCATCTTAGCCTCTTCCTTATCTCTTACTAACTCTTCCTCAATAGGTGTTTAGTCACCCCCTATAGTGGCTTGATCTTTATATCATCCATATATCCCTCCATCTTGTACCTATTATTATAGCTGAATATATAATTATAGCGCTAGTTATTATTGCTACTACTAGGGATCCTACTGTGGTGGCAGTGGTGTTGTCTATTATATATGATACCATAATATTTGTAATGAAATGACCGATGAGACCTATAAAGTGTATTATCCCATATGTACTCCTCATCTCAAAACTCTCCCAACTATACCTATAATGGAAGTCTCATGTGTAAGGGAATTATAACCCAATCTCTCTAACTTGGCATCTATGATCTCCCTATTACCCCTAAGCATAAATTATGGCTTTGGGAGATTAGATACATATTGTAAGCTAAATTTTTAGGGAAACCTATTCATGGGGTGCACCTCCCCCTATAAGTTCATGTATCTCATGTATTATTCACTCCCATAGGCTGAAAGAGTGGATACCTCATCTTACCATTGGCTTGCCATCCCCTAATATAGTAGGGTGATTAGATATGTCATTGTTAATGTCATTAACATTCATGGGAAATTTATGAATGGTTTAATCCCATTCATCTAGAGGCTTTGATATCCCTCATAGCTCTGATATCTACCCCTCATTGATAAAGAGTCATGTGCTCATATACCCAACTCATGATGAACGTAGGGTGGATGATAGATAGAGATCCCAAATTTATGATCTAATATAGGTCCATGTATGTTCTATCCAAAGCCTCTTAGTCCTACATGAACCATAAACCCCTCTTATTAATTATATTGATATTTTATGCCCATTTGTAAAGTAGGAAGTTTATCATATTATTTCCCACTAAGTAGGATGCAAGGATTTGTATGATTTCCTTGTCGAAGGTCAAGAACACTGATCACTCCACCCACACTAGTCTAAATCCATAATTCATACCTACATTGGGTGCATCAACACATCCAAAGTATTCTTCCCAACTAGTACCCTTAACTTTGTCTATGACTTATCTCAAGGTAACAAGTCCACCTATAGATGGCAAGCCTAGTATTCTATATACATCTTTGAGAGTGATGATCCTCTTTATGGGTCTTAAGGAAACTTGAAAGTATTTCAGTTTACATCCCAGTAGATGGACATGTCACATAAAAATTTGATCAATGTGGAAATCATCCCCACTTATGCAATCCTAAGTAGTCTTGCTCTGTATAATGTGTCCAACTCATTGGCCATCAATCTCCAAGACTGCCTTCTCACTTGAATCTATAGTATAATGTTAAATATCATCAAAATTTTGTTAGTAATAGTATAATATTTTTCCATATCTTTGTGATTAAATGCAACATGGTTTATGTATTTCCATAGCTAAAAAATATTAAACAATGGAAAAATTATTTTCCATGTTTAATTCAATTTTATAGGAAGTAAGAAAAAAACCTCTAATAAGATTATGGTACAATTTAAAGGCTTGGGTTTCAAGAATTTGAAAAGGAAGGATATTTTGAGTACAAAAACAAAAACAAATAATGTGTTTGAGTGAATTTGGTTACTCATAAGAAATAAATTTTGGGTTTAGGATACACATTTGCAATAATTTATCTCTTATATGTAGCCCTTGTACAATAAACACCAAAGAAAATAAGTTTATTTTGGATAATCCCATGGTTAGCCAAGTATTGATAAATATCATAGACCAATAAAAAGAGGATTCTTTGAGATTCAAACTCTTATTAATAATATTATAGAGAATCAACTTTGGAGAGAAGTATTGATATTTAAGTTAGGTTTTATATTGGAGCAAGGATGTGATCACATGTAGTTCCAGTCCCTCTACCATTGAGGTGGATCTTTGAGACTAGTTTTATGAATAACATAATGAGGATTTCCATTTGAATTTCACTTACATACTTAAAGTGTCCATTATTGAGATTATATTTTTCCTTTATATTTATTAAGGAGTACCAAGTTATGGTACATCCATTACAAATATCAGAAATGGTGTATATGTCATTTATAAATAATATGAATGAAAGGAACATCATGCAACTTAATAATATGATAATACCTAATATAATGGATACTAATGGAGATATTAGTACAAAATTCATCCCAGATCTATAAAAGCTAAGTATTTATGGCCTCCTAGGATTTTCATATATTTTTTATAACAAAATTACTAATTTTTTTGGTAGGGGCAAGAGTAATAAGAAGGGTATGAAAGCTTAAATTTTTCCAAAAAACATAATCATAACAATTGTTAAAGGAGATGCAAGGTCTAACCAACACATTCCAGGATTCTTAGCTTTCAATATCTCTAGAATTATACTTATTACAAAACTTGGCAATCCATTTCTTTTTTAATTAAAATTAACTCCATACCCCTACCTCTCTAAGAACAACAAAGGTCTCAATCCACTTTTTGATTTTTTTTTCCAAAATCTTAGGGTGACAATATAATAATATGTCTCAATTTTTGACATTTAAAGGCTAATAACACTCCAATATTCCTCAAAACAAATTGAGTTTAGTTGGCTAAAATTAATAAAACATACATATTCTAGCTTATACATAAAAAAGGCATCATGAATCTATTTTTTTTCAAAATTGTTTAGCATATTAATTATTTTTTATATTTTTTTTAAATTATTTTTTGATCAGTTTGAAGGACACACTATTATGATTTGACTCTATTTTTCACAAAAATATTTATGAAAAAAAAAATTCTAACTTGGGATACGCAGCTTTGGAAATATCCTAATAGGAAGAATTATAGACATGGTTAATTGAGAGGACCTTAGAGAAAATATGAAAATTTTCATCCAAAGAAAGGGGTTTAGTGAGACAATAGGTAAACTTATTTTACACTCTCAATATAACATAATTCCAAATATAATAGGAAGTGGCTTCTAAAGTAAAGGGAATACCTAAAAACATAAATATCCCACCATAAGAAATTGATTTCTACTTAAACTTGGGAAAGAAATCATTTGGACCCAAAGGGATATTGAAAGAGTAATTAGTTTTGATCCATTGTAGACTACAACTTAAATTAAGTAAAACATTATGATGAAAAACCATGGTTTTGTTGATAAATTCATTTTCATCAGTAATTTTGATGAATAAGTCATGAAAAACGTAATTAATAAGCTTAACAATAGAGTAATTAGGTAATAAAATAATTTTAACCAACCCTTTAGAGGCATAATCACTCAAAATATATATAAATCCTTCATCAACAAGAACACACAAAGAATGGGACCAAAGGAAACCTTGACGGATGGATTTGATAAACCTAAATTATTCATCATAATAACCATTAATGCTCAAATAAATAAAGTAATTCTTAAAAAGGTTTTCAATAGCATGAAAAAATAAGGCTAACCCATTAATCCTTTGTCATATAAATAATAAAAGTTAATTCAATATGACCATAAGCCCTCCCAAAGTCAATTTAAAAAAAAAAATTGATGAGAGGTGCAAGCTTATTCTATGCCCTCTAAAATTAGAATTATTATTTAAAATGTACCTTTCTCGAAAGAACTCAATTTTTTCATAACGAGCAATGAAGGGAAGAAAATGATGAATTATTATAAATTAGGGGATTCAAAAATATATTCTAATAAAAAATAAGAGTGAATATTATGTTGATGAGATGTAAGTTGATTGTTTAAATAGGTATGTTGTTTCCAACCCCACCTATCTTGAGTTATTGTAGGCATCATGTTAGATGGATATATGGTTGATTGTGACTAATTTTAATATTTATTTATAACTCTAAAACTCAAAATATTTTAGCCTTATCAAATTAAAAAAGAATATTAATTAATCTCCAACAAGTGATGAGATCAAGATCCCAAACTTTGGCAATGAACTATATATTTTATACATTTAAAAGTTTTCCCAAGGAGTTGGTCTACACTTAGATTCAAGATAAACTCTATATAAAACAAGGATACTAGTATCAAACAAATATTTATATAATTAATAAGGAAAACCATTAATACCAAGAGATTTATCATGTAATCCATTTGATTGACCACTTATTTACGATCATCAATGGATATATTCTTATTAGAGGCTACCCATTGAGCATAAATGAGCTTACAAGATACACATTTAATACACTTATAAATTAATTCTTCCCTCTCCTTAAAAAAAATAGTTAAGATTGGAAAACCTAGTTGTAGTGGATGAAAAACTATTGCATAATAGTGGTGACATGTGTAAGATAGATTCCAACCTTCTTAACAACCTTGATTTGAGTATATGAATTAAATTATCTAATTTATTATAATAATTAATTTGAAACTATGTCTCCAATATTGATCCAATGAATGCTAGGTTTATGTTGAGATCCATAAGTTTGGTAAGCATCTAAAATTTTGATTTTATGTAAAATAGTAACATAATCAATATAGAGTTCCATTAAAAAGGGACTATTATAATTCCTCAGAAACTCTATTGAATTCATTATGTATTGAAACAATATCCATATTTTTGTACATGGCCATCTATTTTACAAACACATGTATAAAAGTGGTAGTTTGAAATATGATAACTTACCAACACACAATATAGTCCCTATGATTTATGGGATGAGTGAAAAGGACCCAAATAATATAAATGTGCATATAGGTTCAGTTATAATGAAGATGAGTGGTATTCAAATAAAATTAATTTATCAAAATAATAGTAATAGGGCTTAACCACTCATTGTCGAACTTTATGGGCCAATGGTCAAATTGGGCTACCTTAGAAATAACAATAAGTAACATGTCAAAATAATATGAAAAGGAGAATAAATTATATGTTGCAAGCATGACTCTATCTAACTATTTGAGAATACATTCTACCCGTTGATGAAAATTCCACAAAGTGAAGCAAGCAGAGGAAAAATAATTATTCCAATAATGATTTAGTTAAAAAATACCCAATTTATTCATCATATAGAACTATTCATCTCTTTCATCAACATACAAAAACATAGTGACAAGGCCTTATTTATCTTCCTTCAATTCCAACATTTTAAAATTACCACAAAAATATTTGGAAATGTGAAGCTCATCTAACAACTATTATTAGATTTTTTCTTGCTTGAGAGTATTAGTGGAGGTGTAGAGGTTGAAAAATCCAAGAGACATTTAATTGAAATCAAAGACTATCCAAATGAACTAGTTGGTCAAGTATACACGTAGTTCATCTCAAAAGGGGTATGCAATGGTGATATAAAAGTAATGACACTGCCACAACCAACTTCATGGCAAGAAATGTGATAGATAGTGTTCTAAAAATATATTTTTCACTACCATTTATAAATTATTACCATTAATCTTAAATTATTTAAATCATAATAAATGCACATCTAAAAATTGTTAATATCTTTTCCTAACTAGTAACTATTGATATATAAATATAGATCCATCCATATCTATATTTTAATAGAACATTCAGTCAATTTAAATATTTTATAAAGAAAGAATTACATTCACATAGAAGAGTGGAGGCAAGTAGAGAAAATAAAAGATAAATAAATGCTATTTTTTATAGATGCCATAAAAACACCTTACTCATTTATTTATAATTTAAAAAAATAATAAACGATATTATGTTTTCATAAAAAATAAAAAATAAGGAAAATATGGAAAATAATTTAAATTTAATTATCGAATTGGATGTTGAAATCAAATCTAATCAAAGATAGGAAAGAATTGAATAAAATTATAAATGGAAATAACACATTATAATAGTACACATCGATAGACAAAAAATAATAATGTTGTGAGTTTGATATATAAAATGCCAATGAATGCCTTTGTTTTTTGTGCTAGATATGAAGGGTTGAAGGGTCCCTCATCCATTTTATTACATGAAAGAGTGAGAACACAAAGCTCATACCAAGATGATGGAGATAAAAGTACCCAAAATCCTAAAGATAAACAATTACAAACCAAGGGCCAAAACCCAAAACATAAAAACCAAAAAATAACAAAAAAAATCCCACACCACACCACCTGAGAAACAACCACCTTGAAAAAACACCAAGGCAAAAAAAAACCACCAAAAAACCAATAGTTAGGCACCATCACTACCACCATCACCCAAAAATAAGTCATATCCACCACCACCCACAAAACTATGATGTCTCCACCATCCCTAATCATGTCAATGCCACCCACTACTACTGCCACTCTACCACTTACATCACCATGAACTCCCTCAAGAGGGACTCTATAAAAGTCAACAATTTAAAAATCCAAACCATTTATCCACCACCTTATCCTCACACAAATCTTGAGGAGTGGTGTGTTTCCATTTACTTTTTGTTCTTCCCCTGGCTTCTCACTAAAATGCCCCCCAGACTAGGGGCCACCCTCATGCTCTCCATTCAAGCCTACATGTGTACCAAGGCATCCTTTCTTCTAGTAATGGGATTATACCCCACTGTAACATGGATTGGATGAGGGAGATGGGTGTGAACCCCATATATCCTTAAGTTAACTCAATCATTATAGCTGAGCATGAGGAGAATTACCCCTAAAGAGATATCATAATTGATGCTAGGGGAGAGTGCAGAGCTCTCATGTCCAACATTGGTATATGGATACTAGAAGGTAATAAATTCTACAATTGGGTTTGTACTAAATTAAAGTGAGATAAATGTTATCATACCTATCCACCAAATCCTTGAAGGTTCTAAAGTCAACAAACTATGAGTTAGCCAGCCTAGGAATTCAATGAAAGCCATAGTCAACTAGTGAGAAATGTTTAATAGCTATCTCCAGAGTAATCCAGAATCAATATCAAACTAGTTGTAGTGAAATAGCTAAGGCCAATTATTTAATTATAAATCTATAGAAATTTCTCCACAAACACTGATGCCATAAGGGAGTTGACTTTACATATGCACTTGGTCTCCAAAAAAAAGGCAAATGACTTATTTGATAGTAATTAGAATGTCTTCCCTCTAGATGATGAAAACCCACTTCAACCCAACTTCTGTTACCCTTCCATAAAATGCCACTTCCTATTTGACAACTATGACATAGAGAGAGGGCTCATTGAGAGTAACTTACAACATATGATCCATGGTGATCTAGTGGCTAACTAGCTTTATGTAGGAATGAGATTGCCAAACGCCATGCTCGACCAAACATAATAAAACCTACGACAACCTCAAGTTGAGAGAAACGAGGTGTGTAATAATGGTTGAGGGTGAAATGGAATTTCCCACACTTCAACCATACACCTCTAATGGTGGTTCCATCCTCTCAAAATATTCAAGCATAAAATAATCAAGGGGATTAATAAGTCCGCCTTTCTTAATCATTGTCACATATTACCTCCTCTTCCTTGTCAACACCTTTATTTGACAACTCGTTAGCCACTTGATTTATTTCATAGAAGAAATGATTCACTTCCCAATTAGTTAGATATCCAAGGCACTCCCATGCACAACTCATAATGTTCTCAAGATTTTATGAGCTTCCATTCTCATTCCATAGGGATTGGATAATAACCATGGAATCTCCCTCAATAATGATTTGATTAACACCACACTGGCAAACCAAATCAAGTCTCAAAACTAAGGATTGAGCCTCTAATTATTTGTTTGTACCATCCATCATTTTTTTATAATTCCATTAAATAAGAGATCTAACACAATCATGGATAACACAATTGACCTCAAAGGCACTCTGGTTTCCCCTAATAGTGCCATCAAAATGAAGTTTAAACATTCTTGAGGGAGGCAGCTAAATATGTCCTCCCAAAGCATTTTGAAGCCTTTGTCGATAAATTTGAGCCATTAACAAGGGGAATTTTAGCCACTACCATGAATATATGATTTATAAGTCCTAGGGAAAAAATTTTCCCCTAAATCACCGCACATGGGTAGAGCCCATTTTAGACATAGCCAATTCTAATTTTTTGATAACTTTCTTAGAGGAACAAGCTTGGTTTTCAAAAACTCAAAGAATTCATTATTTCTAGATGGTCCATATCAGTATAGATGGGCAATTTTTCCAAAATCATGTGAAGGTATCTTTTCTTGTGCCTAGAGGTCAAGACATAAAGATTTTTTTCAAGTTTTTCAAACTAGCTCACTACCAAGCTAGATTCCTATAAATCCAGTGCCATGATTATCTAGTAAAATTATAGATAAAGAGGAGGTGATTTACATATTCCTCTAATTTTCACATCACGCATTTGGATAGCCTAGTAAATCCTTTTCTCCTTAGGTAGTCATGTGTAGGGATACATCCTTTGGGTTGCCAACCATGAAAATGCCCCAACTTTATGGAGGTTAACTTTGTTCCAATAAATATATCTATTCCAATTGAAGGTGGGTTCAATTTTCTCTATCATTTTATATCCTATATTTATGGCATACTTCCCATACTTTTCACTTACCCATTAAATTTGATTGGGCTTAAAACTAATGATTTTTTTTCTCTTAAGGAGAAAGTTCGATAAATGCACCTTTTAAAAATTAGATACTAGTGCATTATCAAAAAAATTCCATTTCTAGTGAGCTAAACCATCTTCCTCTCTAATTTCAAGTTAGTTCCGCACCTTATCACCCCAAAGTGGCCTCAAAATCTCCTTAACCTCCTCAAGATCATGAATCTCCCTTAAAGGCTGATGACCATTCTAAGAATATACCAAGAAATTAGAAAAGTTCTCATCATTGATCACCAACGAGACATTATCTTTGATGATGAAGTGAAAATTAGAATAAAATTCCAAATGTGGGAACCCTTAGGAGGGTTTCCCACCTTCAAAATGTTAAAAAGGATATAAATCCTTGAAGTATTTTTGTTGTAGCAAATCATTCTAGGTTTCGTAGGCTTGAGTGACCATACCCCATACCAACTTAGCTCCCAAAGTGAAAATTTAAGCATCTAACCTTTTAATACCCATACCTTCTTCCACTTGGGCACAACAAACCTTATCCCATTTCATCAGTGTAGTTTTTGTGGATTCCTACATGCTTTGCCAAAGGAAGTTATTCATGATTCTATTTAGCTCTTTGAGGATTTTAGATGGTATTTTTAGGACTAACATAATGTAAGCTAGTATCATGATTAAAATAAACTTTATTATCATGATCCAACTATCCAAAGAGAACCACTTACCTTTCCATTCTGAGATTTTTAAGTGAAAGGCCTTGTGTAAATTTTCCCACAAGGATACTCTTCCAACTCCCACAAATAGGGGAACTCCAAGGTACTTAGACTAAATCTTGCTAATTTTTAAACTTAAAACATTTGATATGGCCACCTACATATGAGGGTGGGTTTTGAAGAAAACGATCTTAGATTTTTCAGCATTAACACATAGACCCAAATATTTCTCATAATCCTCTCAAATTTTTTTGAGTTTTTAAACCTCTACCAAAGATGGAAGACCAAAAACAATAGTGTCATCTGTGAACTATTGGTGAGTAAAACTTGCCACTCTAGTGTGGCTTTAGCCCCTAGATCTCCCTATCTCTTGCCACTTCCATAATGGTTCTTCCCAAGGACTCAACCATGAGAATGAATAAAAAAGGGGAACGAGGAACCCCTTGTTTGATCCCTGGGTTTTTAAAAAGAAACCTATCGATTCCCCATTAATTAGAACCAAAAATTTGGGGCTCAAAATATAGTTAAAAATCTAGTTGCGCCATTCCTTAGAAAAACCAAAGGCTTCCAAAATATTTTATAAAAAATCTCCATTTGACCCAATCATAAGATTTACTATTTTAGGATCATCCCATTCTTGTGGCTAGCCACCAATGAATGAATAATTTCATGGGTAATAATAAACTGACATGGATGTTTCTCCTCGAAACAAACCTACCTTGTTTTATAGATATAAGTTTATTGATAAATATTTCTAGCCTAACCGAAATGGCCTTCAAGATGATCTTATAAAGGGTGTTGCAAAGTGATATCAATTTAAAATAACTAAAGGTTAACTATGATTCACCTTTGGGAATGAGATATATGAAGGTTTAATTAATATCAGGTCCAATTCTTTGTATCAAATGGGACTTCTCTACCAAAGCCACAACCTCATCACCAAATATATCCTAGAAAGTTTGAAATAAGGTGGTAGGGAAACCAGCCAATCCTAGGTATTTATCTATACCCATAGCGAAGACCACTCTTTAGATTTATTACAGAGAGAAGGGAGTCATCAACATGTTTTGTCTAAGGTTGCAAGATAGTGCCTACAAATCAACAATATCCAAATTGATTAGAAAGTCATTGATGTAGGAGACTTCCTCCTCTCAAATCCTAGATTTTTAAATGAGGGATCTACCATATTTATCCAATATGGATGAGATGTGATTGGAATTTATTTGAACATGAGTTGAGTTGTGAAATAACTTAGTATTAGTGTCCCCATATTTGAGCTAGGTCTCCCAAGACTTCTATGTCCAATAAAAACCATCCCTAGTATACAGCTCCACCAACTCCACCAACATATCCTTATCCAATAGATAAAGGTTTGCATCCATCTCATATTTAATAAAAACCTAGTTGATGGCATATAATTCCATCTTTACTCTAGGAATTTATTTAATAATGTTCTTGAAATGATCTATTAGAGGTGCAATCACTAAGAGGGTGGGGTGAATAAGTGAGACCAAATAATTCATTTTAAAATCCAATCATTTCAAACTATTAGACAATCAACATATATCAACTTGATCAAACAACATTAACAAGAGAACTCATTCATTCAATGCATACACAAGATCAAACACATAACACATAGTTCCTATGGGAAACCCTCATAGGGAATAAAACCCACTCTTAATCCTACACTACCTATCATATAAGAAATTACAAAAAATATACTTATCAATTCCTTTAGACCATAAACCTTGATCTAGTCCTCCTGACCAAAGGCCTTTAGTGAAACACCTATTTCACAAGGGGCAACTACCCCTAAGGAAGATCAAGTCCTTTAGACCCTCCTTGAAGTAAAAACCTCCACCTTAGTATTGATGTATTCAACACCTGATGATGGATATATAATTATCTAACTTCTAAACAAAATCCCTCTCTATCTCATACATACCTCTCACAAAGGCTTGTTACAATCTCTCCCCTTCACTCAAAATGTCCTCATATGCATACTCAGACCTCTTTACATATCCTCATTCTACAAGGGCACTATTATGGCATCATAAATATGACCTATAGGTCATAAATATATTCCTTAATATACTTTTATTATCAATCTATCCACTAGGCACACCTACTATTCTCTGTCCTTCACTTTAATGCTCACTCATCACACACAAGCCTTGCATGCTTCTTCTAAGTCTCTCAAAAATCTAGAAATCATCACATTTTATTTCACTATTTATAGAGAATTCTTGAATTATCAAGTTTAAAATATTTCCATGTCAGAAAAAATACATGCCTTCACCCTTAAGGTATCTAACATGGGTCACACTTAAGCACAACTCTCACTCAATAGGCCTAAGTCACCTTTTAGGTCCTATGAAGACCCAATCATATCTTTGACACTTCTCCAAGAAAACTAAGAACATAGGAACAATTAAAAATACATGGAAACATTCAACATGTTCCCTTTAACATCCTTAAATGTTCACAATCGCCAAAACACTCTTCTGCTAAAGTATATTTTGCTCAAACAATACTTTGTGCACATAGTCACCATGAATGAATACATAGTCAACTTCTAAACCTTTGTTCATGATTAATACAATTATTCAAACCTTTATAATTATAACATAACGTCCTCATGGAGTATAAAACACTCTCTAATAGTTAATTCATCAAGATATATCAAAAAAATGTTAAAAAAAGCTTGAACATCCTTCTTGGGTCACTTACAGAACAAATACAAAAACATAGTCAACTTTAAACCTTCATAACTTTGACTATACACACTTTCAGATCTTCAAATTTATATTTAAAATTGAAACTTGGAATCCTATACAACATAAATTTTTATACCATTGTCAAATTCTACATATATTAAAATATATGGCATAAAAATCAAACACTATTATTTTCTTTGTTAAATTCAAATATTTGAATTCAAATAGTCATAGTTAAACCTCAATCACTTTGATCGCATCTCATGCTCTCACATATTCAGATTAAATACATGTCATTGATCTTATATGAACTTTAATGCATAGTATGATAGTTCCCAAATGTTAAACTTCAAATATTTGACCTCATCTCATGCAATCTTTCAACTTTGACTCTATGTGTATCGTCGATCTCCTGTACATAGCTCGGTTTTTAACAATGCTAAAAAACTATCACTTTGACCTATTGAATTTAATACACACCATTAATCTCAATTAGTATAAACACCCAATCAATATTTATCCTTTCAAGAAGCTTGATCTTTATCTCTGCTTAGTGTTAAATATCAAACACTTGGCATCATCTCGCTACATCCTGACCTCTTAGAAAAAACATGCTCCATCAATCCTTTTGTAAAGAGCTCAATCTTTACTTAATTTAAACATTAAAAAATTTAACCCATTTGAATTAATACACATATTATATCTATATGTATGAGCTCTTGTGAACCATTGGATCTCCATCTTGTCCTAATCTTTAACAACATGCAAAAATGACTAAGTATGGGGACCATTTCTTATCTTCTTAGAATGCCAACTTTGGACCTTAATAACTTTTGATACGCTTGGACTTGTGATCTAAAATTTTGACCATATGATCTCCTCACATATTAAAATACAAAAATGTATTATTATCTCCTTAAACCTTTTCATGTGTGAAATATAATTCCATTAAGATGCTCACTTAGATTTTTCTACCACAGAGCCAACTATATCAAGAACTTGTCTGGAAGGCCAACTTTGCACATCCATATCTTTTAGCATGCTTCATTCCATGACCTAAAATTTAGCACATATAAAATAAGAACAAAATTGAATAAACCCATATGATTAAATTCCCTTGAAATATCCACATGTGTGAGATATTCCATTACCAAAATACTTACTCGGCTCTTTCTTGCCTCATGCAAATTTGGCTAAGTGTGGGAAAACACTGTTAAACTACTTGGGAGCCCAATTTTGCACTTGTACATATTTTTTCAAAAGTAGTTACATGAACTAATATTTAGTGAATAATAACTAGGTAAAAATGTGATCAAAACCATATGACCAAATCCCCTTGACTCATCCACACGTGGTAATGGTGATGTCAACAAATTGCCTACTTAAATTTTCTACCACTAGACCCAAAATGTCTAGATGAAAATAATGATCAACCAAATGAAATCTAATCATGCACACAAGAAATAAAATCTTAGAAAACATCTTAGGGACATATTTCACATCTTCAAATCATCATATTCATCCCTAATCATCCTTAACCATGCAAACTCTAAGGATCAACCAAGCCTTTTTCAAGCATACTAGGATAAACTCATTGCACACTTTGTCATTATCACTTAGACTACCAAAGAAATTCATCCATTCACTAGGACACCTTCATGACATCATTTAAAAATCTTCAACAATATCCCCCTTTGTCATTGATGTCAACATCCATCATAATGCAATATACATCTCACCTACCTTCTCTCTCTTCAAGTACTCTCACAATATGAATCTTCTCCCCATTTGACACAATGAAAAAGTGGGCACCAACTGATATTAAGGACATAAAAATACCATCAAAAATAAATTACCATCTTATAAAGATGATACAAACTCCCACTTACCTTGAGTCTACCTCTTCTTGCTTTAACAACCTCCTCTTTCTCCATGCCAACACTCTCTTCAATCAAGCACTGTAACCAATAAAGAAAGAACACAAAAAAAACATTGAAAAATGGTGTAACTCACCAAGAAACATCTGATATGGACCCCCCTAATATTTATAAGCAAATTCACCTCTTGAGCATCTTCAAATATCCACACACAATGAAGAACCATCATACATGCTTACTAGCCTTATCTCTCAAGATACCATAAGTACAACCAATAGAACTTCATGCCACTCACCAAATAGGAAACATGATCTTAAAAAACCTGATAACTCTCTTTTAAACATACATACCTTTCTCTTTTGGAGAAACTGAGCAAAAATCACTCTTATTTAGACTAGACCTATCTAGTCTCTTTGTAGCCCTATTTGGAACTTGTAGAGACCACAAATTTTGGTATACAAACCTTAAAGACTTGAAACATTATATATATAGAATTTATATATTCCCCCTTAATCACACCAATTTTCATTACCTATATCATCTTTTGCAACATACTTCATTCACAAAATTACTAGCTAATTAGGCCTTCATTTTGCCAAAAACATGACTAATTTGAAAGTCACAAACCTTTATTTCTCTATGAATCTTGATTTTACTACCCATTTGGCCCATTTAACATATTGAGAAGCATCAAAACTCAACCCATAAAGCCATTTTTCTAATAAATCCCAAAACCCTAGAATCTCTAAACAAACAGAGTCAACAAACCTCCTTCTAGTCAATGCACACCTTGGAAACATCTTGTACACCCAGAGACAACCATTACACACTTATAGACCAAGATTTGAGCTTACACATATTTGATAACCCATACATCCTATATCCCATTTTAGGACTTGCATACTCTTAAGCACAAACCTAGAAACCCAAGAGCAAACAATTTTTTTCGATTTGACTTAAACAAACCTTCAAACCACTTAAAAAAAGCTAGAATAAGGTCAAAATACATTTATATACAAAAATATCATATTAAAAAATCATAAATCCTATTTTAGCACTTGAAAACCTTCATTTTGACCTTATAAACTGACCATATATAGATATGGCATCACTCTGACATCACCATAGCATCTCTTTCATTTAATAATACCTACTCCAACTAAAAATACTCAAATATATCCTTCTAGGACTTTTGAAGAATACCACAACACTTCTTCTCCACTGAAAGGAGTCTCTTAATAAGCATAGACAAAGAGATTATTTGCAACATAATGCCCTAAAACAAAGTGAAGACAAGAATGGACAACATATCCTTAGTAACCACTAAAATCCTCTTATAGCTGTAAGACTTCTTTATCTTGTTCTTCTTCTTCTTAGTCTTAACTATGACAACTGGTTCCTTTTCTATATCACTCTCCTCTTCTAAGATAAAATTGAAAACACATGGAACAACTATGGAATCTTGACATACCTTTTCATTTCAATAATCAACCTTATAATTTTGAACCTCATAACTAGGCACTAACAATTGATGTTATTTGCATGAATATTTCTCAATAGCAATAGGATGTTTACTTGGATCCATACATACCTCATAACTATCTTTAACTAGCACCTTGGTCTTCTCTTTGAGCTTGGTCTATTCATTCTCAACATGAGTATACAATGAGATCCCTTGTCACTCTTCAACTTTTGAAGCATTCTCTATCATAATAAACATATTACTTGGTCCTAAAGACTCGTCATGACTCATACTTACCACTGTTGGCTTCTATGAGTTGACTTGCCTTCTTCCTTGCACTCTAGGATCCTGATTAAACCTACTCTAACTTAATGGCCTTTACTTGTAGAATTTAGCAATGTGACCTCTCTATTCAAAATTGTAGAAAACCATACTCCTTGATGGAAAATAAACTTTTCTTACCTTGTTTGGGAAAAAAATATCAATGTGTACAAAGTCATGACAATTGAAGCAAACTACTCTTTTTGAAGAAGACTTACCTTGCCTTTTCTTATTTGTACAATGCTTAGAAAATTGTCCCTCATTAAGATAGTTGAAGCACTTAAATTTGCTCACACCTTTTGACTGATGACCCCCTTAATAACTCCATGAAAACTCATTCTTAATAGGTCTCTTGCATTCTCTAGATCTATGCCCTAATTGATTACAACTATAGTAGAAACCATTAAAACTTGCATACCTCATGGCATTTGGTTGTCTAATCTAATTTTTCTTTGAAGGCTGATCCACCTTACTCTCATTGACATTCATGTCAACTTGAGAAGTAACTTTGGGATCTTTATTAAAACCCAATCCTGATCTATCACTAGTTAACTTTTGAATCTTTAGGAGATCATCCAGAATTGGAACTTTTATCAAACTTGACAAATGATTTCACCTTGCTTGTTGACTTCTCTAACTCATCTTTCAAAGACATAATCTCAGAAGCATACCTTGAGAAATATTATTCTTTGGCTCTTACACTTGCAAACATAGATTCCAACTTAGACTTAAGAAACATGACAACACCTTTATGCTCTCTTGAGTCTTCAACCAATCTTGCCTCAAACACACTAAATTTATCCTCATAGTCCTTGAGTTTAGATTTTATCTTCTTCTCAATCTTATGTTTTTCAAAAGCATTTGTTAATTTAGTATCATAGTCCACCTCATCTTCATCATCATCTAAATCATTCCAAGTAGACTCCTTTTGATGTGAGTAGATACCTTTATCAGCCATGAAAATGGCTTCATCTTCAATAGGACCATCATCTTTATGATCATTCTCTAATTCACTGACTTCGCTCTAATCTGATGAGTTGTAATCTTCTTTGGTGTAGAGACTCTTATTGTCCTTGAAGTAATTCTTGTTGTTAAACCTTCTAAATCTCCTTTTTCTTTTATTAGACTTGAATGATCTCTTGCCATCATCATGACCTCGATCATGCTCTTCATCATCATCATTATTATACTTATGAGGGCACTTATTAGCAAAATGTCCTACCTATCCACAATTGAAGCATTTGAGGGGTAGTTTAACCTTATACTTACCTGACCCTATTTTCAATTTCCTTAAAATCAAGGCAATTATTTTATCTTCATCTATATCAAAAATTTCATCCTCCTTGGGTTTCTTACCTTGGAACTTATTTTTTAGCTTCATCTCTATCTTGAATGTTGCTTCCTTCTTTGGTGGTATATCATCATTCTTCCTCATCTCATAGGTAGTAAGAGTGCCATGTAATTGATCCATCCTCAACTATGTAAGATCATGAATTTCTTCTATAACAGATACTTTTGAATCACACTTGATGGATAGAGACCTTAATAACTTTTGAACTGCAATAGCCTCTTCAAGGTTCTCTCCAAGACCTTTGATGATGTCCACAATCTCGTCAACTCTCTGTAAAAAGGATGCCATAAAATCTTCTTCCTTCATCTCGATACTTTAAATTGCATTTTGTAAGTTTACAACTTAGCAATATTGACCTTTGAATCTACTTCATAAATGATCTGAATTTCATCCCATATCTATTTAGAAAATTTATAATGGATTACCTTGGTGAACTCAGTCTCTATAAGACCACAGGGGATGGAATTCATTACTTTAGAATTATTCTCAAATAAATTCTTATCTACAACACTAGATGGAGGAATAGTAGGAACAACATAACCATCCATAATATATTTCCATACATCAAACCCTAGGAACATAATGTATGTCCTCATCCTTGCACTCCAAAAAGCATAATTAGATCCATTGATCATCGATGCTTGCTTAGTAGAGAAACATCTTTGATGAATACCCATATTGTACCTTGGATATCCTTTAATCTATCAATCCTTTACCAAAGGACCTACTATGATACCAATTATTAGAGATACAATCACTAAGGGGTGGTGAGTCAGTGAGACTAGATATTTCAATTTCAAATCTAATGCTTTCAAACTATTAGACAATCAACATATATCAACTTGATCAAACACACAAGATCAAACACACAACACATAGTTCCTATCAGAAACCTTCATGGGGAATAAAACCCACTCTCAATCCTATAACACATGGACTAATTGTCCTATAAAAAATTACAAATAAAAGACTAATAAAATCCTTTAGACCAGAAACCTTGATCAAGTCCTCCTAACCAAAGGCCTTTAGTGAAACACCTATTTCACAAGGAGCAACTACCCCTAAATAAGATCAAGTCCTTTATACCCTCCTTAAAGTGAACACCTTCACCTTAGTTCAGATGTATTTAACACATGATAATGAATCTATGATTATATAACTTATACAAAAACTCCCTCTCTATCTCATATAGGCCTCTCACATAGGCATGTCACAATCTCTCTCCTTCACTTAAATTATCCTCATATGCATACTTAGAACTCTTCGCATATCCTCAATCTGCAAGAGAACTATTATCACATAAAAAATATGATATATAGGTCATACACATAGTCCTCAATCTGATTTAATTATCAACCTATCCACTGGGCACACATACTCTTCTCTATCCTTCACTTCAATGCTCACTCATCACACACAAGCTTTGCACACTTCTTCCAAGTCTCTTAAAAATATAGAAACCATCACATTTTGTTTCACTATTTATAAATAATTATTAAATTATCAAGTTAACAATCTTTCTATGTTAGATAAAATACATGCCTCCTCCCTTAATGTATCTAACATGGGTCACACTTAAGCACAACTCTCACTCAATAGGCCTAAGTCACCTTTTAGGTCCTATGTAGACCCACTCATCTCTTTAAAACTTATCTAAGAAAACTAAGAACATAGGACCACTTCAAAAAGCATGGAACCATTCAAAATATGCCCTTTGACATCTTCAAATGATCACATTCACCAAAACACTCTTTTGCTAAAGTACAATTTGCTCAAACAACACTCTATGCACATAATCACCATGAATGAATACATAGTTGACTTCTAAGCCTTTGTTCATGCTGCATATTATTGGTTAAACCTTTATAATGTTCATAGAACATAATCATGGAGTCTAAAACACTCAATAATAGTTAATTATTTAATATATATCAAACCAATATCAAAACAAGCTTGAACATCCCTCTCGGGTCACTTGTAGAACAAGTATGAAAACATAACCAACTTTGAACCTTCATAACTTTGACTATACACACTTTCAAATATTCAAATTTATATTTCCATATGTACCTTGGAATCCTATACAAAATCAATTTTAATACCATGATAAAACTATGCATAAATCAAAAGATATGGCATAAAAACCAAACACTAGTCTTTCCTTTGTTAAATTCAAATATTTGAATTCAAACGATCACAGTTAAACCTCAGTCACTTTTCTCACATCTCATGCTCTCACATCTTAAGATTTAATGAGAACCATCAATATTATCTAAAATTTAACACATATTACACTAATTCCCAATGTTAAACTTTAAATAATTGACCTCATCTCATGCAATCTTACAACTTTGACTCAATTTGCACTGTCGATCTATACTAACTCAGTTTTTAACAATGCTACACAATTCTCACTTTAACCTCAATTTGTACGTAGCTTAATTTTTTAAATGCACACCATTGATATTGATCAATATGAAAACCTAATCACTATTTATCCTTACAAGAATATCGATCTTTATCTTTTCTAAGTGTCAAACATTGAACACTTGGCATCATCTCATTGTACCCTAACATCTTGGAAAAAACATGCTCCATCAATCCTTTTGTAAGGAGCTCTATAATTACTCAATTTAAACATCAAACAATTTGATACATTTAACATAATATACATCTTAGATATATATTTATGAACTCTCATGAGTCAATGGATCTCCATATTGTCCTGATCTTTAACAACATGAAAAAATGACTATGGGGACCATTACTTATCTGCCTGGAATGCCAACTTTGGACATTAATAACTTTTGTTGTGCTTAGACGTGTGATCTAAAATTTACACCATTTGATCTCCTCACATAGGATAATCTAACCATGTATTAATCAGCTCATGAAACCTTTACATGTGCAATATATAATTCCATTAATCTTCTCACTCAAATTTTTCTACCACAGAACCAACTATGTCAAGAACTTGTCTAGAAGGCCAAATTTGTAAATCCATATCATTTGACATGCTTTATTGCATGATTTTAAATTTATATCATATCAACTAAGCATAAAATTTAACAAACCCATATGATCAATTTTTTTTGAAATTTCCACACATGTGAGATATGCCATTACCAAACTACTTACTCGGCTCTTTCTTGCCTCATGCAAATTTGGCTGAGTCTGGGAAAACATTGTCAAACTACTTGGGAGCCCAACTATATACTTTCATATATTTCATCACTCTTAGTCATATTCCCTAATATTTAGTTCATAATATATAGGTAAAAATGTGATCATAACCATATGGCCAACTCCCCTTGAGTCATCCACACATGACAATGGTGACGTCAACAAACTACCTACTCAGATTTTATGTTACTAGACCCAAAATATCTAGATGAAAACAATAATCAACAAAATGAAATCCAATCATGCACATAAGAAATCAAAGATTATAAAACATTTTAGGGACCTCTTACACATATTAAAATAATCATATTCATCCCTAATCATCATTAACCATACAAACTCTGAGGATTAACCAAGCCTTCTTCAAACATAATAGGACAAACTCATTACACACTTTATCATTGTCACTTAGACTACCAAGGAAATTCATCCATTCACTAGGACACATCCATATCATCATTGATAACTCTCAAACATTATATTTATTTCATGTCTTTATACAAGCCTTAATATACTAAATTTTTCTGTTAAAAATGTATGCTTTCGTGCCCTTTTCAACATTAGATTTTGACCACCATCTCTTGACCAAATCAAAGATGGAAGGGTCTTAGAGCCACATTAATAAAAATTTGATTGGGAATTCAGGATGAGCATAATCTTCTTCAATTTTTAGCTCAAAGGGAGAATGGTCTAAGCCTGACACTAGAAGGATGTAACATTCAAAGGTCCAATCCTTCTCTAGAAAAATTGGAGAAATTAGAAAGTGGTCCAACCACTTAGTAATGTTCCTGAAGCCAAGACACCTATTATTCCAAGAGAACTAACTTGATTTTGGGACAATATCCACTAAAATAAAAGAATCTATGAAATTAAGAAAGTCTTTCTAATATTTGAACTCAACTTGAGCCCCTCCCCGTTTGTCCTCACTTGACAAGATGGCATTGAAATATCTCCCAAGAACATATCACTGGTCTATAAATAGTGCCAGTTGTTGATGGATCTCCTTCCAAACTTGGGATTTAATGGCCATAAAATTTGGAACATACACATTAATCAAGAAAAAGGAATGTTAAAAGCAAAAATCTAAACCTTACAGAGTTACCATCCTACCCCATAGTTTATGGGTTCAATGTTTACCCTAGAGGGAGACCAAATGAATGCCAATCCTCCTAAGGCCCCAAGAGAATCAATAAAGACACCCATCCAACTGTTTCAACTTTGCCTTAATAATGTGATGCCTTCATCTTTTCTTATATTCATTTCTTGTAAGTGGAAAACATTAAAAAAAGAGTCTTGTAGTTGATTTTTGACCAAACACCATTTATTAGGAGTGTCGAGTCCCATAAATTTCTAAGACATAATATTAATTGATGCTCAGAGGGTATTCCTACACCCAACATTCCATAGAAAGTAAAATAAGTAATGTCTTTATATTTTACTATAACTAGTTCTTTATCAATCCATTAATTAATGATTTTATAACCTCTTTTACTAGAGGTTCCACATATGGGTTGAGAGATTTTGTAGTCAACTTAGGACAAAGATAGAGGTTCAATAGAAAGTACCTCTTCTTCATCTTCCTCCTTAAAATATTATTTAAGGGGAGATAATTGAATGTATCTATCTAACCTTGAATCCCTCAAAATAGGGCTAGTCCTATTAGGGTCCTCCAGATAAATTAATCCATCTTTACTACCACTGTTTGAAGTGATGATGGAAGATAGTCTCTTCGATTAAAATGAGATGAAGTTGCTTTCCTTCACTATTATGTTTGGAAATAGATTATACCCCTTTGAGACTAATTTTGAGTGCTTCAATAGTTACAACATTTATCCCTAGTTTTTCTAAAGGGCATTTAGTTGTAAGGTCTTTAGGTAGTGGATATTCCAGTGCTTAGAGTGAGGGTTCTACTTGGGTTGGGGTTGAGGTTTTACCCACTTCCCTTTTGGTGTTGCCTCTAAGAGCACCAGGGAATTCTCATTAAAATTTCCCTATTTATATACACTTTTAGCATCTAAAGGGTATCTTTTCCACAACAACCCTTTGATCCCATAATCCTTTTTTAGTTTAGATGAAAACTATATCTAGGATCATCTCATCTAGGATTAGTAAAACATAGATTTGTGCATAAGAAACCAATGTCCCTTAAAATGAATTAGGGTATATTTTTATGAAACCTCCAAGGTCCACTCTAATATGGATAAGATATTACTCACTCTAATATTCCATTGGTAACCCATATTGTCTAACCCAGATAGGAAAACTGCCATTCCTAGCTATTAAAGGGTTGAAATTGGATCTTCAAGTTTGTAGCCATAAGCCAGGGTCCTTGGGAAGTCAGGGGCCCCTTTTAAATATTTCCAACTTTATCTATTTAAATGGATAGATATATGAGAAAAATATCTTGGGAAGAAAGAAAATGGAGTACTCCAATCCACTGACCACCTACCTATAAACTTCCTGATCAGCTCCTAGTCTTCAAAATTGGCATATTTTCCCAAAAGTGTTGATTTGTGAAGGAACCAAGATGCACTCCTAAATCCTCCTATTTTCCATTTAACTAAGATGATGAGTCTTGGACTATGGGGAACTCCCTAGATGACTGCTCCAGAGTGTCAATTTTAGGTGAAATACCTAGATCACCGTAAATCCTTGGGGATACCTAATATTCATCTAAAACCTTAGGGTTATCATTCCCACTAGCCATCTAATCCTCAACTAGGACCTCTTTACTTGTTTATTGGATATCCTACTAAATTTACCTCTTGTTAGGTTTTGGTACAATAGACTTGTTTTTACCTTTCCCATAAAGCAGAGGCATCTTTTGCTATTTATGTTGATTCTATTAAAAAAAAATTAGTCACCAAAACTCCTACCACTTTTTCATTTTTTTTAAAATAAAATGTTATGTAAAAGAATTTTTTAAATAGAGTTAGAACTGTGGACATTTTTATAACCAAAATTCCCTACTAATAGTGAATAATATTCCTAGCCATGGGCTATGGACTTACCTTATCATATTGAACACAGGTTTCAAACCACATGTCAACCCCCATCATATTGAACATTGAGTTGGTAGTCTATTGCATTGGATAATTTTCATGAATATCCCATTATAGCTTAATGTGGTAATGATGCTAGATAATGGTCATCCCAGGAATGGACCTTGAGACCTCCCACTTCTAATACTCAACTCACTCACCACTAGGTTATCATCACTAGGTTAAAATTTTAGGTACAAACATTTTTATAATCAAAATTCTCAAACTAGTGGTGAATAATATTCCTAGCCATAGGATGTGGACTTGTCTCTTCATGTTGAACATAGGTTTTAAGCCACATGTTAACCTCTATCATATGAAACACCAAGCTAGTAGTCCATTGCATTGGATACTTTTCAGGAATAACCTGTCGTATCTTAGTGTGGGAATGATGCTAGAGAGTGGTCATCCTAGGGAATGGACCTTGGACCTCCCACTTTTAACACTCAACTCAATCATCACTTGATAAAATTTTTAGCTAACAGATGTTTTTAAACAAAGCCAAAAACATAGAAATTTTTATAAACGAAATGCCCAAACCAATAGTGAATAGTATTCCTAGCCATAGGTTGTGGACTTACCTTATTATATTCAATGAATTCCTTTGTTATTTTGAATAAGTGTACATTTTAGTCAACCTAATGTTTTTGCACTGACATTAAAATAGTGAAATTATCATATTGTATACAAATCCACATTTACCCCAACCTTAATATTTTCATGGATAATAATGGTGGGTGCCTAGTTTAACTTAAAAATAATGATAAGAAAAAACATAGAACATGGTAAATACATAACCCAAAAATTACATAGTAATAATGTCACTAATGTATACTTTTGAAAATTTACAGATCTTTATGTCCAATAATTTGAATTCACTAGTTAGAAATGATGGCCAAAGATTGAAATGGTCACCATCTCTATAAACTTCTAGACTTTAAATTTTACATGAAGTGTAAAACATTACTTTTTTAAAGCATATGTTTATTAGATGTTACAGTTGCATGTGCCATGGCATAAGTAAATGTTGGATTCCCTACACTAATTCCTTGTATTACATTAACAATGGCATTAATGGGCTATAAATACTCATTTTAATATGCCTATAATGGATTCCTATATATGCATGTTTGAACTTATTTTAAGATGTTGGATATGCATCATCCTAATCTTCTTAACCTGCAA